>MU871634.1:2447-21609 GCA_036418205.1 Ostertagia ostertagi
TTTTATAAAGTTTCTCCGCCCGCTTCGCGCGCATCACACGGCAGGCTTTAGCGGAAACTGGAGGGTCATGGAATATCAGCATGAGGTACTCCATAACCACTTCACTATTGAATGTGTTAGACCTTTACCAGTTTCGCTGAAGTCCATCGAGAATACGCGTGATAACGTCTGGAGCTGAACTGGCATATTTATCTCACAACTGTAAACATCTAAGTCGAGATCCGAAAGTTATTACGTTGGGTAGGCGTGTCACCGGAAGTGACGTGGACTTGATAGAAGTTGCGTAGATAAGTCGTTGCCAGCATGCTTTGCTGATATCTCGCGATGTATATTGGAAGCCCCTTATCCACATAGATTCTATCAAGCACACGTCACTTCCGGTGACACGCCTACCCCAACTTACGGATCTCGAGTATATAGCATTTCTTGAATTCGATAATTTAGCGGTGAATAGGATTGCTGTCAGTCTCAAAATGAAAATGAAATATGCCTATTTACATAAGTGAGGAGCTAAGGCTTATCATTTATTTACATTCACCATTATTAGAACCCCGAAAGGATTAGCGGTTTAATGAGTTTGGGCTTTCTTGATATTGCATTAGAAATGAAACTTATCATTGCTGAAGACTTATTTGAGTTTGCGATTAAGAAGCGTCATGCCATCCTTACTATATTATAAGCGGCTAGCGTGTGTCTGTTGGTGTGTGTGTGTGTGTGTGTGTGTATGTTTGACCGGAAATTCATAGCTCGAGTCACAGTAATGATAGCGCAGTGGTTCTTACATGTTATAGGGGGTGGGATGGGGACACAAGTGGTACGTGATAGGAACTGATAACGACTGATAATAGCTGATAAGAGGGGCTAGAAAGCGAGCATCGCCAATTTCGTTTTGCCGTTCATATTGGTAAAAGAGCGTCTATACTTACAAGTGTTATGTGGGGCGGGACATTGGTGGTACATGATTGGAAGCGATAGCAACTGATAATGGCTGATAAGATGCGCAGGGGAGAACGCAAAGTCGTCAATTCTGTCAAGTAACTCCAGTTGACACTAGAGTGTCCATACTCGCTAGTGTCGATGTGGGTGGGACGAGAACATTGTTGGTGAGTGATTGAAAGTGATTGCAACTGATAAGGCTGATAAGGGTGTGTCAGAACGCAAAAGTCGTCAATTCCGACCTGTGCTCTGCGCTTGAACTAGAGCGTCCATACTCGCAGGTGTCATGTGTGGGTGGGACGGGGACATTGTTGGTAGGTGATGGAAAGTGGTTACAACTGATAAAGGCTGATAAGGCGCGTCAGAACGCAAAAGTCGTCGATTCCGTTACGTAGCTTGCGCTGACACTAGAGCGTCCCTACTTACAAATTCTATTTGTAGTGGTACGTGCACACTGTATCATTGTATGACCAGCTTACTTAATAGCAGTCTATTGCATAAACTCAATCAAGTCTTCAGCAAATGATAACTTTCATTTCTATCAAGAAAGCCCAAACTCATTAAACCGCTAATCCTTTCGGGGTTCTAAATAATGGTGAATGTAAATAAATGATAAGTCCTTATGGAGTGTTATAGTTTGGCCTATTTACGAGCGATTAGGCGATCAGTCTACATGAAAAATATACGTATAGATTAGGCGAGCGAGATAGGCGAGTAGGCGATTAGGCGGTGGAAGATTACAATACGTATCGACTTGTATGCTCCGCCTGAGGCGTTGTGGGCGAGTAGGCGATTAGGCGATTAGGCGATTAAATATATCTACGATTGCGGCCGGTGAGGTCATTCGGTGATTTCAGTGAAACTGCCATATTTAATTTGTTTCATAATCGTCTTCTTAATGTCTAGATGGTTTTATTGTTCCTTACAGCTGCAGTTTGTGACGTGTTTTTCATTGACCACTCTCACATAGGCTGTCCAGGCGGTTGTCACGAGCGTTTTTTTTTTCGATCCCCCATTCTATACTCATCACTTGTTGAGTCCCAAATACTTGGCTCTAGTTCTATCAAATGAACGAGATGTGAGCGGAATATGTCCTTCGACATATTGATCTGATCACAAGCTTTCACAGCTCAATCAATAGGTTTAATAACTTAACTCGAGTTTTTTAGACTGTCCCATGAGATGAATCGTCAGGATTATATATAATATATATATATAATATATATTATATATATATATATATATATATATATATATATATATATATATATATATATATATATATATATATATATATATATATATATATATATATATATATATATATATATATATATATATATATTATATATATATATATAATATAATATATTATATATATATATATATATATAATATATATGGCTGTTGTAAAAGACGCCGATATTTAACTTTTAAAATAAAATTCATTATGTCTGCACAAGGCACACGTGAAAACGACCCAACAATGAGAATCTAAATCGACCATGAACATCCACACAAATGGATTGAACTCACCTGAGCTGCGCTAATGATGAATTAACATTAACCTCGTCCCTCGCACTTATTCTTAGACGAGTCTTACTTGACGTGGCATAAGCGTGTCACTCAGATAAGAGACGATACCACACTGATATAAAATCTTTTATCAGGACCACAGCCACGTCTGCCACGTAGCAAACCGTGCTGCAGAAGAGCACACATTCACTGAATTCAGCAAGAAAGGATTACTTACATTACATAACTGTACAAAGAACGGGGGGTAGAAAACTAAAAACAATTTCCTGATTTGCACACGGCGCAATCTTTAGTCGTCAAAATTGAGGTGCATAGGCATATTAGCTTCTCACCCATACACTAGACTACTAGTTGTTAAGAGCAGATCTTGTCAAAGTGTTGCATCCAATCCAGATATCACCTGATCGCCTACTCGCCTAATCTCGTACTCGCTGAAATCGCTATATCGCCCGGATCGCCTAATCGACCTACTCTGCCTCTGCCTAATCGCTACATCGCCTAATCGATCTGTATACTTTGTCACGGTTGAATTCATCGCCCATCGCTATCGCCTATGCAGACGACCGCCACTATGATAAGTCTTAGCTCCTCTCTTATGTAAATAGGCATACTTTTAATTTTGAGACTGACAGCAATCCTATTCACCGCTAAATTATCTGAATTCAAGAAGAATGCTGGATGTTTACAGTTGTGAGATAAATATGCCAGTTCAGCTCCAGACGTTATCACGCGTATTCTCGATGGACTTCAGCGAAACTGGGAAAGGTCTAACACATTCAATAGTGAGGTGGCTAATGGAGTACCTCATGCTGATATTCCATGGGTCTTTCAGTTTCACTAAAGCCTGCCGTGTGATGCGCGCGATAGCGGGCGGAGCAAAACTGGTATAAATACGTAACAACTAAATAGGAATGCTGGTGTTGTGAACAAAACTTTCGCCCCAGGCGGGACCAGAACCCGCACTCTCCTTTTACTAGGTCCCGCCTGGGGCGAAAGTTTTGTTCACAACCCAGCATTCTTGTGAAACATTCGCAACGCGAACTGCGGCGTTAAAACAGCAGTTAACAAACAAAACAAGTCAAAACTACAAATAGAATTTGTAAGTAGGGACGCTCTAGTGTCAACGCAAGCTGCGTAACGGAATCGACGACTTTTGCATTCTGACGCCCCTTATCAGCCCTTATCAGTTGTAACCACTTTCCATCACCTACCAACAATGTCCCCGTCCCACCCCACATGACACCTGCGATGGAACGGATGGGATGTAATTGGTGTCAACGCGAGGTGTGGATAACGAATCGACGACTTTTGCGTTCTAACGCGTTTTATCAGCCCTTATCAGTTGCTATCGCTTCCAATCATGTACCACCAATGTCCCGGGACCGCCCACACATAAGACTTGTAAGTATAGACGCTCTAGTACCAATATGAACGACAAAACGAAATTGGCGATGCTCGCTTTCTAGCCCCTCTTATCAGCTATTATCAGTCGTTATCAGTTCCTATCACGTACCACTTGAGTCCCCATCCCACCCCCTATAACATATGTAAGAACCATGGCGCTATCGTTGCTGTGACCCGAGCTACGAATTTCGTGACAAACACACACACACACACACACAGACCTACACACACACACACGGACCGATTATGTATAGTAGGAGACGGATATGGCTGGCTTTACGGATATGTTTTCTAACCTTGAACATACTTTTATTATTCGAAATATTAGAGAAATTTTGAACATTTGTTCCAAAAAATGCATGTAGAACATTCATAGCTAATACATGCGGGTCGCGCACGTGTTTGATACTGGATGGAAAAACCTGTCAATGGGAGAACTACAGGTATTATCAAATAAGAGACTTATTATACCTTCAATATAGGTGCTTTTAGCCCGCAAATTCGTTCCTGGATTGTTGCTTTAATCTCGAAATAGCCCAAAAACCTAGACGTCACCGATATTCCAGAAATATTGTTACTGCGTCTCTTGTTGGTGAAAGAGTTCTAAAAAGGCCTATCAAAGCGGACAGAATGAATACAACTAAATAATCCTCGAGAATGGAGTGAGTTGCCTTGCAGCTGTGCACTTGATCGCCTGCAAGCATGTACCTGGGAAAGATAAGAATCGCGAACACATGGAAAGTTTCTTCAACACTCACGACTCGAAACCTGTCAAAGTTTGACCTGTCAAAAAAGTTATTGAAGCGAGGCATCAAACTCTTATGGACCGTGGACAATTGTGAAAATTTGTGAACAAATTAATTAATTCTTTGCATTGATGTTGACTCAAAGGCAAGCCCCTTGATAACACTGCCGTATAAGAGTGCTTCGTAGCGATGTCCGAGTTGCGGAACGAACTGAAAGTGGAATAGAAAGTAACAGCCAACAACTGAGAAGCTAAAACTAAGGTTTTGTCCTTTAGCAAAGTCCGATTTGGAAGCACGCCGAAACATCTAAGAAGGCAAAATAACTGAGTAGAGCACGCATTCGACGAAGTTATACGATCTTTATTTCTTCATATTAGTGGGACTTATCCCGGAGCTTGCATTTAACAAAAAATAAAAAAAAAATGAAAAATAAAAATGACTCCCAAATTGCGGATGAAATGCGGTGTTATGCGGTTGTTCCATAAATGGGAAATCACTTTACATTTATTGCTGCGAAAATTCCTAACAAAAAAATGTTAAAAGTGAACAAAAAAATGTTGAAAGTGTGAAACATGTTTTGTGAAATAGCACCCACGTTAGTCAGCAAGTTTACACACTGCTTTTGATGGGTGTCCTATCTCTGAGCTGCTTCCTTCATTACTGTTATCAGGGTCTCTTAAACACAAAACATAGGGATCGACCAGAAGGTAGGCGAGGGCACGCTCCCTCTACATATTCGGTGTGGATCACTCTACACAACGTTGACTTTTTATTTGAAGATGGTTCCACACTCCGACCGTTCCGTAGCTAGACCCAGATATATCGATAGAGCTTCAAACGCTGATTACAAATATGGAAACTAAAACTGCAAAATGAACCTGCCAAGGAAGTTGTGAGCAGTCAAAGTTGGCTGAAGTAAAGCATTGCATATGAACCGTGCTGGGCTTTCAAAGTCGCAGTGGTGGTGCCCTCGCTCTTCACCCTGGAGGTCATAAGCTCTCCTCCCGTTGGAGTGCAAATTTCGAGAGCACTACCACTACTCCACGGCGACTTTGAAAGCCTGGAGGCTAGCACCATTTATACGTAACGCTTTACTTCCAGCCAACTTTGATTGCTCACAACTTCCTTCTATAGTGAATCAGAACGGCAAGAATGTTAGCAGACAAAATTCTGAACTTAGCATCGACATTCTCGGGATGGCTCAGGCTTCTCGATGAGAATGTTCGCGGAAACGGTGACCATAAGGAAGATTTCCGATAAAGATATGCGGATTGCGGCTCCTCACGACGCCTATCATTAAAGGACGAATTCACGATGAAAAAGCAACCCATTTCAAATTAACCTAGGGATGGTGAGTGGTACACGAAAGAAGGAAGAACCATGAGAAACGGCCCAGAACCCGAGAAATGGGACCCCTTCCTTGCCCGTTGATTTGAGCATTGATGCGACTCTCATCGCTGTGCCCTCTTCAACACTACGCTCTCTCACCTATCTAATCACTCGCCACGTATAGACCTGCGGCGAGTGATCAGCTGATCGGTGGGCGTGCACTGGCCCACCGCGCCAAGATTGAGCCTTAATAGGTCGCCGAGGTCAACTCCTTCGGTGCCAATTGCGCTTCAGTCCGCACCCTTAGGAGGTCCGCGGGTCCCTCAACTAGGTGAATTACTCCTTCTTCGACCTTCATTCTAATCGTGAATTCGTCCTTCGAGGCGCAGTAAGTCTCTAAGCCTTTGAAGTCCTCCAACCACTTTCCGGAAAGTTTGGGCGTTGATGTTCTGCGAAGGCGAAAAAGACGGACCAAGATTTAACAAACTCAAAGCATTTGCAGAAAGATGAGCGTCGCCGATAACAGTGACTTGCGTCGAAAACTATCATCGCGATCTAGGTCGTTAGTGTGGTGATGGTCCCTGGACGAATTGTGTAGCATACCGCACCGCGAGCTATAGAAGGAAGCGTGCGTCTCCCAATTGACCCTCAAATCAGGAGACAATATTGTGTGCATTATTTGTTACTGGGTAAGAACTAGAAAGAATTAGAACGTAAGTCTCAAACTTAAGCCGCATTTAGGCATCAGAAGACGACGATTTTGTAGAAACGGGCCGAACTAATAAATGTTCCACCTATAAACCTCGTACGGCACAAACAACTAACACAAATAAGAACAAGGATGCCGAGGTTACAAGAAGAAGAGAGAAGCTGAAGATTATTACCAATGATAGTACGTCGAAAAAGGAGGAATTAATCAAGAAGGAAGGTGCTGTTGAATGGAAAATTCAAATGATTCTTTTAAATTAGCCTCTGTTGTATTGATGCCGGTCGCAAGTTTTTCTGTGGTAGCTGATTAGTCGCCGCCAGCACTTCATGTTCTCTCGTTGCCTTATTCTTGTCTTCATACGTCCGAGCTTCCGAATACAGTGACTTCTTGTATGTCGCTTGCTCTGCTATAGCAGCATCTAGGAGACATCTTTCAAGATGTCCTTACTGCATTTCGAACAGAGTTCTGGTGGAAACGACGAAATCGTGCCATCATATATCGGATGAACATGGGGGTAATACCGTGTGATTTACATTTTAAGAGGAATTCGACGGACAAGTCGAGGGTAAGGCAGTGTTTAAGGAAAGCATAGTTCAGTATTAACATAAAATAATCCGTACTCAAATGAAATAACTTTCATTTCATTTTCCTCACAAGTTCTTGATTACTCCCCCCTCCCCCTATACATCTTCACCCACTAAAGACGATGTCGCAGTGGATTCCGCCGCGAGTGCAGGTTACCGTGGAACTCAGTGGGATTGGCGATACTATGCATAAGCAAACTTGGACATGATCCTTTCAACTTCTGTGAGTTTACGTAATAATTCTCAAGAGGTACTGCAAAGCTGAAAAGGTTCAAAAACGATAATAACCCTCTTGCGGTTAGATATTGCTGATGGAAAGGCTGCACTTAAGAAAGTTGATTTTGTGTAAATTATTTTCAGAGCATTACATGGCTAGTCAGGGTAACCAAGACTTTTGCTGCAGCCTTCAATATTAACTTTTTATTGTTGTTTGAAAGGTGCTCACAAGAATCAAGATCAGGAAAGAAAATCAAAAGGTTCTGTTCGATAGAAGGCTTTCTGTTCTCTTCTAGACGTAGCGATATCTAAGCTTTGTGGAGACAGTAACGTTCGCACGGCTATACGTTATCACAGGAACAGGGCTTGAATTCGATACGAGTATTTTCTTGACATCCTCCTTTGAGCAAAACCTGAACGAGATTTTAAGTAGATCACTCATTTGTGAAATTCGTAACTTTTGTATTGATGAAATTATTCATTATACCTATAACCAGTGAGACGTTTGTCGGAATGTGCTTTGATTTCAAGGCCAGAATATTTGCATCCATTGTCGGTGTAAATGTCAGGGAGTGCCACAAGTTCCACCTCTATTTTTTTATCGCTTGGCGCCTAAATTATTCCTTAAGCTCACTATTCTTGGTTTTCCTAAACTAGCGGACCTTAATCCAATAGTTACATCTCCTAAAACCATCTCGCTCTTCACCGGCATCGGTGCCGTCTAGCTTATATTCGAGATCTTGCCATTGTTCTTTTGCATCCAGCTCGTCACCACAACCTTCGGGCTGAAATAATTCCGTGATGGAATTTCAGTCTAATTTAAAATAACAGTCACCCTTTTTTCGCAGAGCGGTCCACCATATCCACTTGGGCATATGCATTTGGAGCAATCACGCGGATGAGGAAATCCATCATTAAGACATTTTGTGGGCTTACCTTTGCATGCGTCTGAAATGCTATCGTATTGAAGCCAATTATGAGGTTGCGTTTCGCCTACCGGTACAGTTGTAGAGCATGTTCATCATGAGGAGGTCGTAGAACGCAATGATATCAGATCCCAGGGTTTCCGTGTAGTTCCCATCAATAGCTTCCATTACAGGTTTTTTTTCGTCGATCGCTACGATGCTTGAAAGATCGCTTTCTTTTCTTTAGATCTACAGTCTTTTCTACATGAGTAGCCTACCTTTTGGCTGCGTAATGCATTATGCTGCCGTAGTCATACGTCAAATTATAGTTGTTATTGGTATCAATTGTTAGTAGTTCGAACTGTTTATGCCAGTCAGACTGAAGCAGCCTAAGATGATTCGTATATTGCCTCACTAGCGACCGACTGTTCTACCTGGATATTTGCTTGATGAACTTTGATGAATTCGTCACGGTCATATCTTGCATGCGTGTGAAACAAGCCAAGTGCATGCCCAATTTCATGAGCAGCGTGTCCGATCTGAAGCAAAACCAGAAACGCATCCACTATATATGTGAAATAATGAGAAACTACGATGTTTTTCTAATTCGTTGATCATTTTATTTAGGGCATGTCATGAAACATAGTCTTCAATGAACACATACCGTTCCACAGCCCACGCCGAGCTTAAGGGGCTGCGGGCCTTCTTTGATCATTCTACCGACATACGATTCACATCCATCATTCCCACCTTCTACCATGAGAATGTCTTTGGCTGGAACAAAAAGATACATCAGAAGCCTGCTGCCGCCTCAAATTTTGTATTACTCCAGTGAATGCAGCAACGCTGCGAACCTCCAGTCAAGCGTGTCTCAAACAGGAGCTCGTGATGAGAGAGGTGCCATTACTAAGGGAGAGAAAATGAAAGAATCACAGTTGAAAGCAAGCGAGTCGTGCAAGCAGCTTTGATTAGCGCTCCTATCTGAGTTTTCGGCCTTTTATGCTTTGCTTGCGTGACAGCAACCTGAGTGCTGTAAAACGAAGGTGACTGCACGGTCAGCTAATCGCTATCTGATGGTTGTGGAGAAGTGCTTTAGATTGAGAGTATGGGATCTGATACTCCGTCGAATCCCGCGAATACCGTTCGAGATTCTTTCATTCTGAAGTAGGTCATGTGGCGAGTGGCAGACGTGCCTGGAAAATAAATAAAAACACTGAGAGGTTTATCGCACGATCTATTCCACTTATACTGCATACTATAACAAATGGCATACGGATGCCACTTTGATTTTGAACTTAAACTGCGTGTCGCTTCATAAAATGTGGTTCGCTAATTGTTTCACTACGAGCACTCACATGTCTGATATGATGGTGAAAAATAAGCTAAAAATTGGACATGGATCTGGATAGCAGGAAGCAATAAGAAAAAAATAAAAGCTACGAAAGGCAATTAGAAGCCAAGAATCAGTTCTCGCAGTTGGATGGCCTAGAAACTCTAATAAATGGCACATATTGGTCAGGTGTAATGGAAGAGCCCTCACGTGGTATGACACCATTCGGGTCTGGCCATCGGTATTCTGTAATGTTAATGCACGTATCCTCCTCCCACAATTTCGCTGCTTTCCTGAAGGCAGTCTTCGTCGACTCGTCTGTAAACAAAGAAAATAATTTTTACTTTTTGCTATACCTGTGTCTTTCACGAACATTTGCAAGAGATCTACAAACTAATTATATGAGCAACAAGAGAACCTTGGTGCCCTGAGTACTGACCTAAATAGTGTGCTAACATGAAAGCAAGCCCCTTTGTCCACTTTCTTGCAGGCCAACTTCCTTTATCGTTGTAGGCTTGCCTTTTGGCTCGAGCTTGTCTTGCACTGGCAACAATTTGTTGTTGTTCCCTTAAGATGAAGCACTTGCAACATTTTGCGGCGAAGTTAAAACATTAGGCAAACTTTGTTAGGACAATATCTCCCTGAAACAGGACGCTAGCAACTCCGCTTTTTATGTTGACTTCTTCAATCGAATCTTCCTCTGGTTTCATATCTTCAGCAGCTCCTCTTTTAACAAGCTGAAATATTCCTTGTTAACGGATCATTTTCTTTCTGGGAATTACTTACCTTCAGCACTTCTACTGTATCATTTTTCAACTCCGGCATCACATTAGGTGAATTAGCTCTCACGCATGCGATCAAAAGTAAAGCGAGTGCGGGAGCCTTCATTGTAAGGAATTGAAAGGTTGTCAATGATGATAACAGTTTCACAATTGGAAGGAAGCCCGAGCAGGCCGATGTAGTTGCGTTGGTCTCATCGTATTTATATGGTACTGCCAAACGTTCGGGTTTACATAGCATGCATCTCTTCAGCTCGGACTCTGACGATGACACTGTAAAAAATTCCAGTCCATCTGCTGCTCAAACATACGACTGGGATGTCGATAAAATATGTACGTGTAGAATGAAATTTGGTGATGAAAGTTAAGAACTAATTAATTAAGCACACGAATTTTCTCTCGTTCACATTTTATGGCATTAAACTACAAAGTGCACCGAAATTGTGTGCGCAACCTTGCAAATGCAATCAATTCCTATCCTTTTACTGCAGTAAGTGCCCAGTTGAGTGTCGGATATTTATCTGATTGGTCTTCTTTAACTGGTTTTGTTGATAATAATTGCCTCTTTTCCCATTGGCTTCGCCATCATCACCGCGAGCCACCATCATTTAGCTGCAGAAAATCGAAACTCTCATCAATATTTGCTATAATTCTTGAAATTCATAAGCCAAGAATCGTTAAAACAATGGCGCGAAATTCTGGAAACTGAGCACTGCAAAACAGCACATCGCATCGGTTCACTTAGACTATATTGGATATTGGATAGATATTGCTAAAAAAATAATGGAGAAGTACCTCGTGGCTTAGTGTGGCGCAGTTTAAATGACCGCTAGCCTAAATGTCACTTCCTAAGTACATCCAAAGAGAAAAACCAAATTTAAAAGTGAAAAGGGTACCTTGAGATGTTCAGAGACATTGTCTTTTCAAGAGGAATATTTTCATTATGAAGCCCATTCAATTTAGGAGCGTCGCCAACATCATGCTATCGACGGCTGACCCTCTTGATCACTGAGCCTTGTGTTAGCGGCTGTCGGTTCGCAGAGCTAAACCTGCTCGAATTCCACCACCAATTCTGGAGAGTTAAATCTCAAGGAGGTTCTTTTGCTGTCAGAACTCCAGAATCGTTCGAGCCAGACTGTTGCCGCTCGTACAACACTGCAGCCAGTCTACGCTACCGGTGAGTATGTTGTAGATTGATAGAAGGATCCACGAAAACCAACAGAAACCTTCGCTTATTCCTTTGTTCATTTTATACACTTGTAGGTGAGCTACAATAATTCTTCAGCCACCAAGTCAGTTATAACTTGGAAACATTCGGTCAAAACAAAACTCAGTAAGCAACATTTTGTAAACAAGTGCACGAGACATTACCTGTTAGATATCGTAATGCCTAATGAGGAGAGTGAGTCAACGCTTTTTTAATGCTTCTTTGAACGCGCAGATGTTTCGTGCTATTTGCAAGACTGCCGATAATATTTGGAGCTATCCTTCTCTACGGGGAAAATAGCGAGTCAAAAACTCGGACTCGATGATTCTGCTCAGTCTAGGGCATCGTAGTAATAACCATGTGATGCGGATGAAAATGTAGTTCGAGGGGGGCATTTATGTCTGATTAAAGTGGAGCTTCGGGAGGCACTCATATCTCGCTAAAGGCAAGCCCTGGGATAAAACTGGTGGTAAGAAAACTTTGTAGTGATGACTGAGCTTCGGAACGACCTGGTGGAAAGTAAGGAAAGAGAAATTTGGGAAGCTGAATCAAGGCCTTAACTCTCAATAGATCGGTGTGGTAAGATGTCGAGACAAGGCGATCGAGCGCGCTGATCCTTACACCTTTCGAGATAAATGGGAGCCGTTGCAGCAAGGGCGGTGGTTGTATTAGGTACTGGATATCTTAGTGTCGTTTTTTCACCACGAGTTTTTTAATTCAGAATCCGGGGAGTGAAACAGCATATTCATCGAATGACTCATTAGCACTTTCCCATTTACCAGTATGAGTGGAAACCTCGTACGATTAAAGCTAGGAATTTTTTGAGTCGAAAAAGAGAGGTAGGTCGGTTTTGACATCATCTGACAAATCATCCCTCTCACTTGCTAAAAAGTTAGGCCTGGACAAAAGAAGTATACAGTTAGTCTGCACTGTATGGTGGAAAAGTTAAACTTACCAGCTCAACTGGACAATTTTTCCCGGAGTCTTTTTTGCCACATGGGTCAAAAACGCACCCTTTTTGAGCACACGTGAGTAGCAGATGAGCACATTTATTAGAATTTCTTGTGCAATCAACTTCGTTAAAGCGTTTGTGCATCATCGATCAATCACTAACAAAGTGTCCTACCATTTCAGCACAAGGAATGGTGCAGCCCCGTCTCGACTGATTTCAACTAGCCACTTTGGGAATTATGTGAACAACAATGAAAAAGAGTAACAACATATTCACGCAGTTTGATGAGCAAGAAGGACTTCTACGAATGATTTTCCACAGAAATCGCACAAACACTTCAACTCAGAAATGCGACATTAAAATATCCGAACTTATAGGTCAATGATAGTTAGCTCCCTACGCGCAGTTTTGTAACGAACTAAAGGTATAGATAGGTACGGACCTTACAATGCGTCGCTTAATCCTCTCAAAACGGGATAACTCAGCGTTTGCCTTCAAGCAATCACGGCGACTCATTATACGAAGTTATACGATATGTCATGCTTGTTACCCTTATCGTACTATGCTGAACGCCAGTCTTTTGCAATAAATATTTGGAGTCTCACATCGTTTACTATACATTTAAAGGAATCCTTCGCGGAAAAATCATGCTTTTTATTTGGAATCACTGACTTGAGACTCATTATCCACGATAAGAATGAAAAGAACAGAAATATTGCTTTCGTTTTGGTAAAAAATTCGAAAAATCGAAAGGGCTGCTACGCGTTCAAAGCCCACGGACGTCTTTCACAAATGCTGGCGACGGGGATGCTTCCACTTGGTTCTTGGAGTGCCTTCACTAGAAACTCTTTCTGGCTTCTGCTTTATTGCATTCACATCTTACACTTCTACTGCATCATACTCTATCGATTGTTTGCCTCTATTCTCCAAAATCGATCACTTTACCCGGATTCCGTCATTGCGTCGCCTGATACGTAGCCGGCTAAAGGCCAACTTCTTTCCATGTCTCGTTTGGCTCCGCCCGAATTACCTTCGATGTCCATAACGTGTAGTTTTTGGGACGTTTAATTCTCTTCGGAAACCGAATCTTCATGCGTGAAACTTTGCGCGTATCAATAACATACTGACACTTCCATGTCAAAGAAAGATCCAAATTTTCCGCGAAGGATTCCATATAAAGAACATCTGTCTTTACAGCATGAATCCAGCTCAAAATGAGGCTTTCGATTCCTAACTGCCAAAGCTTAGGAAGAAATTTCACATGATTCACCTTATCAAATGCTTTTCACAGGTCGAAATAAATTATGTCTACACCTTTTCCCCCGTTGATTGCAAAAATCCTGTCAAGTTTGCGATATGCCACAGAAAAGCAGTGATATACAATAGTGCGAGGTGATGCTAGCCTTCCTTCAGCCCTTGTGTTCAAAACGAAAGCCGTAGAGATGACTTTGGCAAGCGTGGGTAGCAAATTCGGCGTTTCCTGGGCTACAGCAAGCCTTAGGATGATTGCACTCTCAGAAAATGTAAAGGAAAAATCGTGTCCCCACACATATATTTGAAAACCCGCCAGGTCGCTGTGTAGCTGTTAGATGAGCCTATGAAATACCCTGCAAACCCTGCAACGACTTTCGTAAGAGGCCAGTGTATCTTTAATCAATTTAGTCTGGAACGGATGAACAATAATATGCAATACGACGATATTATTCAGATGCTAGCCACAAAGAACGTGCCAGTGCACGTGGGGTTGGCAAACAGCTGCATACTTTAGCCTAGACAAGATTGTCGTTGATTCATGCCTACTTCGAGCTAGATTACTCAAGTGGCCAAAAAAATTAGCTGACGAAGGCTCATCGTATGCGTTCCAGTTATCAGCGTGAACAACTATAATATGAATTTATTGGATTGTTTCTGCCCTAATTCTAAGTTATTTAGAGTTTAGCAGTCTTTCTTCAAAAACGTGAGCTAAGTAATGGAGCAATGGTGTAGACAAGACAGGAAGGAGCTTACTGGTTACGAAGAAAAAATATTAAGAGACTCCGAAGCAGTACTGGAATCAAGCTTTAACGTTAAATAAGTTGATTGAACGCACTTTTTTCGGAACGAGTTTGTGATTGCATTGATGAGACTTCCATTCAATATTTTTCTGACACCAGGATGATATCTGTCACGAAATCACGACTGAGGAGGGAGGGTCTACTTGTCAGCAGGATCAATGGGGGTATCCTGCTCGTGATCAGAACGCAGTCTTTGATATTTGTTTAATAGGAGTACCAGGGTGCGCCATTAGCGAAACGACTTGTGAAAAATATGATATTTTCGGTATTCTTTCAATCAGATCGCATTATCCTCTATCTTTATGAGAAGAGCGTATTTGTAGCAGTGGTAGAATGAGATTGCATTCCGCAAGGAACACGCCACATGTGCCCACCAACTGCAAACACTCTTAGCTCTGCCCGCTCCTCGGCCCTGAATATCGTTGAAAATCTGTTGTTAGGGACGCTGTAAGCATCAAAGGATATGCCTTAGGGGATCTAGCATAGCCTTCTCCGCGGCCCAATTGGTGCGCACTTAGCCGGGTAGACCCCCTCTATCGTCTTCTCGTAACTGAGTCTCTAGCCGTTCAGCAGAGAAAGCGTTAGCGTTGAAGAAGGAAGCACCTGTGATCGCATCAATGCGGAAACAGAGGAGGGCCGTTTTCTGGTTCTAGGCCATTTTAGGTTTTTCTTCTTTTTACAACTGCAATCTATCTTCTTTCCATTGGACTGCCTTATCGTGAGCAATCCACTCCTCATTCAAGAGGTATTAATGGACCCTTGTAAATTCATGAATTCTTGACAATTTTTTCTCTGGACTTCTCCGCTTTCTTTCTTCTTGAAGAAAACCCTATCAATCAATTTTTCATGTGGCGAACAAATAATCGATCTCATTTTTCTAAGGTATTTGGGACTATCGCTATGTAAAGGAGGGCACAATTCGGAGCAAGCGCAGTGGCTCAAAAACTCTCAAAAGCGTCATGCGAATGATGAAAGTATGTGTTCTATTCAGAAGTTTCCGCGAGTTTGACCCTCAAATTCAAAGGCGCAATCTCTTGATCCAGCCGAATATTTGATCAAATAAAATATTTATATTTAATCTCAATTATGACCATCCAAAAACAGGGTTCTATAATGTGCAGATGATTCGAATAGCTGAAGTTCTATAGCGAAGAGTTGGCGAAATCTTTACTACATCGTATTGGATTAAATGGTTTTAACCTCTTTGATAGCATACAATTAGGTTGGAAAGAAAGTCCTGCAACACTTTTTCAAATTTTTGATTTTAATTTTATCTTTTTTGTTTACAACTCCTGACCGGTCTTTATCTACCATGAGTGTCCACCACTTGTCTCAACGCTCAGAAAAATTTCTTGATGCTCCTTTGCCAAAACCCAGCGGAGTGGGTCGAGGAGAAAGGAGGCGACCTTACTTTCAGTAGAGTTGCTTCTAATTATTCTTTATCAATGATGATTAAAGCTCCAGGATAAAGGTGCAGTCATTTATAGCTCGACCAGGGAATTACGCTAGAGAGGTAAGAAATCTTGCCGCAGCTCCAGAATTTCTTACCGGGCTCATTTCGGATCATGGTGATTCGCAATGTCATGAAAGAAATGAATATTGTCGCGGTATACGAGGCTCCTTGACGAGCTGCCTGAAGCTTCAGAGTTTCCAGCATAGACCTCTACCTACACAATGGTGCCCATAACGAAGAATTTGTAAATGAGCTTTCGTAGGAGCCCTTCCTAATGGAGTGTGTTGGACGCTGCTGGCCTCTTATGAAAATATCATCAAAAGATCGAAAGCGCTGATAAAGCTGAAACACGCTGTAGCGGTGCACGACATGCCTATTGAAGCGATTGCAGATAGTGTTGGTCTTTGACACGAATCCACAGTTATGGAGACATTTGTACTAGACAGTGACTCGGAGTGTGGATTTACCAGTGGTCGGGGTTTTTTGAATTTTCTTGGATAACTACTGACTGCAGCACTTATATCCACCTCGTGGATTAAAGCCTCGAGAATGCTCTACCATTTGTTAGTCATAAATGTTACCTATGAATTTTTCAGAAAAAAAGAAAATTTTAGAAAGAGTGTCGCAGAACTTTCTTGCCAACCTAATAATACATTGGTGCAGAAATGGCAGTCAATAAGCAAGAGGTTTGCTGTGCAAGATGTCCGCAGTACCGTTGTAGCTCATCTAGTTGCGCACGGCTGAAAGTGCGATATGGGGCTGCGCAACTGTGGGGGAAAGATACGGCGGCACTTAGAATACTGCTCCTAATTTTTGAAACATCTACGCGTTGCGACGGTTTTGTAGCGTCGCAAACCGTCATAACTCCCTCGAAAGCGGGTAAAATGAAAGGATCTTTACAGCATGGACTCGTCTCTCTGTGGCGAGTCTAACCATGTACAAAACTACTAATTTGGTTGAACTGGTAATAAGTTATTCCATGAAAACTATTGTCGATCCCTCGTTTGACAGTCTCGCCTCTCCTCGTTTCCATTATCTCTCCAATCGGGGACCAGCTCTTAGCTACCGCCTCGATGATTTCGTAACGCCTCACTTCGAGCCCTTCGCCACTTACGATTGGACGTAAACGCCAAGATGCTCGCCTCTTCAAAAAAATTTCCCGCGCGCGCTCGTTTAAACAATCTAGCACTGAGGCGACCTTCAGCTCAGCTACATATATAATACATATACGAAATTCCCAGCTCCTTGGATCCACCTGGAGGGACCTGGTCAAGTGTGCGATGGGTGGGCAAAGCCTGGCGAAGTAAAAAACACGCCCACAGTGGGCGTGGCGTGCACCGAAATGAACTGTACTGACAACCAAGACTTCAAGTTCTATAACAAAACAGCCTCGAAACTAGGAAGAAGGTGCGCATTTGTAAGCTACATGGAATTAGAGAAGCCCACCCTCGTTGGTTTTCCCTGATTCCATCTAGCTTACTACGGACAACTTGAACTCAGTCCTTTAAATCGCGTCGACTCAATGCCTCGCCTGCGCTCTCTCGCTTAAACAGCGGCTTATGATTATTGTGATCTGACACATCCAAACTTTGCCACAATTTCGGGAGTCCCTTCTCCCTCCAAGGCTTAGTCCTAGGGTTGTCACCTTCCTTCTTGGGTTTTGGAGCCGAGCCAGGCGCCGTTCTCTAATCGTCTGCGCTCTGGCCTTTCGCGGCAGAGAACACAGGGGAGAGTTCAAGTAGTCACGTAATCAATGGAAAAATTAACAACTCGGTTAGGTGAAATTCTTAAAGCAGAAAAAACGGTATAGCTAAGAGATGGCTAGTAAGTTCCCAGCACACGTGTGAGCGGTCTTCCGCTGTGGGCGGAGTGTGTTCTGCAAGTCCCCATAATTCGGTTCCGAGAAGTCTTGCAGAGCGGGAAAAGGTT
The DNA here is from genome assembly GCA_036418205.1 of Ostertagia ostertagi. Taxonomy (NCBI): domain Eukaryota; kingdom Metazoa; phylum Nematoda; class Chromadorea; order Rhabditida; family Trichostrongylidae; genus Ostertagia; species Ostertagia ostertagi. The sequence continues at coordinate 20,517 of MU871634.1, forward strand.
GCTAAAAGTTAGGGAAGAAAGATAAGCAGTATGCTGAAGGTGGGTGGGTCATGCACAAAAAAGGGCGGAGTTTGCTAACACATATGTAACCCGCTTCCAAAAAGGCGAGAGACCGAGAAAAAAGTGGATAGAAGTGAGCGAAGAAAATGAAGCTATTTTTGGGTGTTATTGATCTATCGTAATTAGATGTGTTATTTTAGACTCGCAAACCCGTGTTATGTACGTAGCCATATCATACCGGTACTCAGAGGTTTTTATGTTGTCAAGTTCGGTTCTGTTCTTCAATAAATCTTCTCGTTTCCTGGTGTTCTTCGGCTCCCGACTACAACGTCTAGCTATTAGAGGTCTAGGCATGCACCAAAAAAGGCGGAGTTACCATAAAACTCTACACTCGGTCCCAAGAGGTCCTGGAGACCGGGAAAAAGTGGATCGAGCCTCACAACGGAAGGGAGGTCAACTGCTATTGGTGTGTGGGACGTGGGCCAATGCGGGCGGAGTTTGCGTCAAAGTTATAATTCGGTCCCAAGAATTCCTGAAGACCGGGAAAAAGTGGTTAGAGGTCAATGACAATGGTTGACGAAGAAGAAGAGGTCAGAAGCCGTCGGTGGATGGAGCGGATAGAATTTAGCTGAGAAGTCAAATATTCGTGTGTATCAGGCCAAATTTGAAAATTTTCGCCGCACCATCCCATATCGCCGCAGATCTGTGTTGTGCGCGCAATGCGTGCGGCGCCAACTGGTTTCAGAATAGTACGATAAGGGTAACAAGCATGACATATTGATTGTAGGCCACCGTCTCAGTGAGCGACTTGATTGCTTGAAGGCAAACCCTGAGGTTAGCGGGCAGCAGCTAGAGGAGGTGCCTTTGCAGCGCGTGCGCACATGTGGCAGTCTTCCTTGCGGGGATGCACTTTCATTCTTTGTACTGCTTTCAAATACGCCCTTCTCATGAAGGTAGAGGAATGGAGCGACTGAACCTGCAAAGAATAATTTAATATCATGTTTTTTTCACATATTTCGTTTTCTGCTGCGCTACACCCTCTTACTCCTATCTGCACCACGATACCACTGACTGTTACTGACCCCCACGAGTA
>MU871636.1:0-12246 GCA_036418205.1 Ostertagia ostertagi
AGGTGGAGGAATGGAGCGACTGAACCTGCAAAGAAAATTTAATATCATGTTTTTTTCAGATGTTTTCATTTTCTGCTGCGCTATACCCTCTTACCTATCTGCACCATGATACCACTTCTGTTACTGACCCCAAGAGTACGACCCCCCATGGACCAGCCCAACAGGTACGACCCCCCTGTCGAGGATTTCCTCGACCGATATTCACCCTGCTCTCCTTCGAGATATCGACTGTAACTATAGCGATCTTGCTGTCGTTACAAAAACGCTTCTCAACGACTGTTCCGGAACATATTTATTGCGACCTCAGCTAAGTGAATCTGTGAAATCCTGACCTGCTCAGCTCCTTGAAAGCCTTTTTGAGCTACAAAAAGAAAATCCGCTTTACGATCATGCTGTATTCAAGACTTCAAAAACTGAACTGAAACTGTTCATCAAGAAAGAAACCTATTTCCTTTCATTTCCTTGGCTAGAATTGAGAAATCTGTAAAAGTTATTTCCACCACCACACCATTTTCACTTTTTCTCAATGTTCACGAAGTTGTTCGAACATTTTTCCGAAAAAAAAGCAGTGGCTTTCCCGTACGTTTTTCAGTAATTTTGACTCCGTAGCTTTGTCCCGACAGATTCTTTTTCGGTTTAGTCTCTCGACGTGACTGGGTAGTTCCACCCACATAGTTTGATGCGGTGTGAGGTGGGACAAACGGCTCAACAGTGTGGTCAATGATAAATAAAAACAACTCATGTAACTGTTTAGCAGTCATAATTCGGTTTGGGAAAGTGAATTATGACTGCTAAACAGTTACACGAGTTGTTTTTATTTTAGAGTCAGAAAACGAGGGGTCAGATGTTAATGGCGGGCTTCGCGCACAGAGAGTGCCGATGGTACCAAGCTTACAACTCTACTCCTAGCAGTAGCGCGAAAAAAAAATTGGATAGAGGTCGGCGAAGGGAATGAAAGCTGCCTCTGGAGGAAAGGGCACGCACAAAAGTGCGCGGAGTTTGCCTGCACGTCATATTGCGGTTCAAGGGACAGTCCAGGGAACGGGAAAAAATGGGGAAGGTCGGCGATGGAGAGGTGAATAACCGCTGTTGGTGGACGGAACAGCATAGAGGGCGGAGTTTGCTGCCATCCTTATGACTGTGTTCGAAAAAACCCGGAAGACAGAAAAAAGTGGACAGAGGTCGGGAAAGAAAACGAGGTAAACTGATCATCGTATCCACCAAGGTGGGCGGAGTTTATTGCCACTTTATAAATTTCAGAGATAATCCAGAAACCATGAAAAAAGTTTGTGGAGGTAAGCGAGGAAAAATGGGTTTAGCAGCGGCGGGAACTGACCGAAGTGGGCGGAGTTTCTACGGAGCTTCATAACTTGGTTCCGAGGAGTTCCGGAGATCGAAAAAGGGCGGTCGATGAAAAAAAGAAGACTAACTGCTGGTGTTGGACAAGGATGACCGAAGTGGGTGGGGTTCGCCACTAAACTACATTTCCGGTTCAGGGACAGACCAGACCGGAAAAAAGGCGTGAGGAGGCAAAATTGGCAGATACAATGCTTTCGGTAGAAGGGGTATGCACTAAAGTGGACAGAGTTGGCCACGAAACTTCATGACTCGGTTTCAAGAAGATTCGGAGACAAGGGAAAAAGTGGAGAGGTCGGTGAAGGGAAGGAGTGAAACGCTATTGGTGGGTGGGGCATGCACCAAGTAGGGCCAAGTCTACAATGATTTATAAATCAGTTCAGAGGCAGCCCACACATATAAAAAGCGGACAGTGGTTGACAAGGGGAGTTCAGAAACTATCGGTGGTGGGACGTGCGACGCGGTGGGCGAAGCCGAAATCCACCGTCGCAATGTTGTCCAGATAGCACGGAGACCAAAAAGAAAGCGGATAGAATCTAGCTCAAAGTAGAAATTCACGTTAGGACCCATATGGGAGGAGAAACTGATCTAGTGGTAAGACAAACGGACCTCCTAAGGGAGCGAACAGGCACGCAACTGGCATCGAAGGACATGCTCCGGCGGTTTGGAATAGCCTTCTCCGCGACGCAACTGGCGCGCTATTGGCGCGGTACGCCCCCACTCGTGTCTCCTCGTGTCCCTGTCACAGCGTCTGATCGTTAGGCAGAGAGAGAGCATAACGTTGAAGAGGGCAGCGCCGATGAGAGTCGCATCAATGCAGAAATCAACGGGCAAGGGAAGGGGTCTCATTTCTCGGTTCTAGACATTTTTTCTCGGCTTTTCCTTCCCTTTTTCATAACTGACCATCTGCAGCTTTATCTCCAAAGGGCCGTCTTATCGTGGAACTTGCCTTTAACAGAGGAAATCAAACATTCGTGTTGTATAAAGCTGAATTTGTGAATTTTCGCCGCATCTTCCACATCGTCGCAGATGTTGGGCGCACAACAGCGAGTGCCGCCAGCTGATGCAATGTGAGCGACTAGGTGCATTATCAGTCAACACTGGAAGATTTTTATTTTCACCTCATCCACACATATATTTGAAAACGGCAGTAAACCCGATCCTACCCTTACACCGAGACTTTTAACGAATGAAGTTCCTTTCTGGACCTCCATGAGATCATAATTTTCTGAATATGAGATTATTCTTTCTTTAATATCCTTGTTCAGTCAAAAAGCTTCTGCTTGGTATCTGAGAGCTTTCGTTTGGGATTCCATCGTCTTCTTCAACAACGTAGCCGCTGCTGCCTATCCGCCACAACAGCATACGAGCGCTCATGTTTGTTCGCTCCACGCTCAACTCTGAAATGAACTAAGCAGTGAAATCATAACACGTTGGAGACCGCGCATGTTTTACGTTTTGCGGCCGCGTGGGACTTCAGTGAAATTTTTAGGAATCTTATCAAGCAAATTGGAAAGAAAAACCTACTGTATAATGCAGAAGAAACTTATCGATGAAATGGAAAAGAAAAAAAAGAAAAACCTAATATTTGTTTCCGAAATGCGAGCTGAAAGGTCCTATGCGGTCGACGGACTGCAGCCCACATATGGGCTGCATGGGCTCCAAAGGTGTTAAATGTTTAAAGGTCATTGGTACGATAAGATCGATGTTTGAGAAGGAATATTAGGGTAGTGAAGGAGGGAAGATATGCCTACCTCCGAGGTGGGAGCTTGACTTCCGAAGGAGTCCGTCCAAGAGCGCACCCACGGCATCCAAGCAACCCCTTACCCAGGATAACGGTCACCATCACGGCAGCTACTGTCTGCAATGGAGGTCCCGCCTACGATGGGTGATGGCGAGGGATTGCTGCCTTTGGCGGGAGAGAGGGAGAGAGTAAAGGAGAGCAATGCATTCGCCTCATTTGTCGTAGAATGTCGTTCAGTGCGCAAAAATAAGGTCGTAATATAGGATTTTGAGCCCCTTCCCTTGCGTTTCTCGACACCACAGAACCATTCATCTCCATTGCTGTCACCGCAAGGGAGAACCATCGGACTCTGTTGGGGTGATTTTCCCAGGCACCTCAACGCTTCCTCAACATTTCTCATCATTAGCGCTTCATATCCACCACATGAAAAAGCCGGCCCAGTTTATCAGAAAGTGGTCCACATGTTCAATGATCCTTATCAGGAATATTGCACCGGCACTAAAGACAAGCGCGTGATCAGAGATTTGTGTCTTGTGAGGATGAATTCCGGGCACACATAATTTTTGACAGTTCAGATTGTTGATAGACTTCGCCAAAAAAATAATACGCGCGGCGTCCGCACTACCAATCCAAATTAGAATTTATAATCAGAACCTTATAAAAGATGAACAAGTCAGTGTTTTTATCCTCCCAGACAAGTCTGGTACCAATTAACCGACCCCGGAGGGATGGAAGGCTTGGTTGGCCCGGGCGACTCACGACCCAGGATTTGATCCCCGGACCGCTCGCGTGGTAAGCGTGCCACTTGCCACTACACCACTTCCGCCCTATCAGTTCAAGATATGGGCGAAACTAAGTTATTCTAAGAAACCGAGCAATCATGGGCACATTCTGAATTATTCAGATCATGCCACTTGTATACACCATTCGTTGTATCCGCGACTCTACGCTATGTACATTTGCTCAGAAATCTTATGAAGTTGTTTTGAAAGGATTGATTCGTCTTGCAGCTATGTAAGTTTCTCCTTTCCTAATGAACATTGAATACGAGTCCATTTTTTGCCGCTGAATAGTTGCCTTGATCTAGGACTGTGTGCATATTCGTTAATACTGGACGTTGTGATTTTGCTGATCGCGTTTTTGTCGAAGCTCAGTCAACTAAGCTATCACCTGATAGAAATGGATACGGTGGGGTTTATCTTGATCACTAACGTTTTTATGTTGTTGCCCTTCGATTGCAATATTATTTTTCAGGCGAAATTTGGGAATCGAATTTTAGCGTCAGCCTTCCTTCCTCACCGGATCTTAATCCACGTTTATGTCGTGAAGTAGTGAAACAAGGTGTGCTAGTCCGCCTCCTCAGGACTGACATTGCTACAGTATCCGGAGAATTTGTGGATCTCCTGAAACTGTACAATATCGAAGATTCACAGGTCAATTTTTGGAAGGGTTTTTTCACCTCTGAAACTACTATATTCCGATTTCAGGTGGTGGTTGATTTGAACGCGGAACTACTCAAAGTCTCAGCTCATGTTGACGAAGTGTTTGAGGAGACAATTAGTCCTCCAACGTTAGAAAACTTGGTGGAATGGATCGTTAGGTTAATATTTTAGCTGAACATCCGAATTTTAGTTTCTTTATAATTCGCTGAGTATCTTTTCAAAGCTTACAAAGATTATGGCATGATTGAAACCACGAACTCTCTCAAACTTTCAAAGATACGCCTCAGGTGTAATGCAGCTGTAGGATATAGAAATCATGTCAAATTGGACGTAGAGATGATAACTCCGATAAACCTCTGATAACCTATAACCCACACAAGGTAACGCATCGTTTAAAAAAAATGTCAGAAATTAGGCGTTGACCGATCTCTTTTGGAGTACGCCTCGCTTTCTCCTCCCCTTCAAAACTCAAATGGCGTCTTTAGTGGTTATGCCTTTTTGTACGTGCGGAGATGCCTACGGCCAGCCATCATAAATTTGGTGATTGATGCTCTTAAAGGCAAACCCCGGGATTAGCCCGACTAGTAGGAAGGATACCGCGAGGGAAATTGTAAGACCCGTACCTACCTAGATCACTTCAACTTGGTCGCGAAAATCGCGCGGTTAGGGCGCTAATCCTTACGGGCCTCCAACCATCGAACGCTTCCCACCCACCGCGAGATGTGGTGAGATCAGCGTGCATTGATGTAGAGATCAGCGTGCTCTCTCAAACGACGTTCTCTCTCGCGTGTTTTGACCTCTCTGATCGCCCTGTCTTGCCGTCGTACCACATCCGACCTTTTTGAAGGTTAAGGCCTTAAGTTCAGCGTTCCCAAAGAGTTCTCTCGCTTCCCTCTCCACTTTGGGGTCGCTCCGCAGCTAAGCTATCACTGCGAAGCGCTCTTAGCACCAGTTTAATTCCGGAGTTTGCCTTTAATGGGAAAATTCAGGCCAGCCTGATCGGCCAGAAGTGGTTGGCATGCTCGGTTAGTTGGACGGGTTCCATCCGCCCATTCAATCCCATGGCCATGCTTGTATAATATAGCGCCATGTTATCTACGTGGTAGATGAAAAATAAAGGATAAAGCATTCGACGGATCATTTTTTTGGGAGGCACCATGCGTTCTTTTCCATTCAGAATCGTAGGCATTTGAATGTGACACAATGACTTGCTGGGAGCCGATGTAAAAATCAGTGCGTCAATCCTCCCAGACAAATCTGGTACCGATTTGCACTCCGTGGGGATAAAAGAGTCCTTTGGTTCAGTGGCCCAAAAGTCAAATTTGCATACCGCCCGCGTGGTGTAGCACGCAATTTTGATTGATTGGTGATTGAAATTCTAGATTATAATTGCGGCCGTAAAGATGTATATGGTACTGTGCGTGACGTAAGAGCCCTACTTTTCGTTCCCTGTAACAATATTCTTTCATCATCAAATACTTACAAGGCGAAAAGTGCATTTACGCTTGCCGCCCTAGCGAACATGTTCAAGATATGCTGCCGTGTTTCATCTGCAATTCTGCGAGATGTTCGCAGTATGTGTGACGATGCATCATTACACTTGCTGCTTTGTGCTGGGGATTTCAATACAGAGTGAGTGGTTTTCCACGTTTCCTGATTCTACAACTGTTTCCATTTCATACTATACAAAGAATCATTAATGAGGGTTTTTGTCGACGAAAGCTTATGAAAAGGAAAGTGGGGGTAGGCGGGAAACAAGGTAGTTATGCCCTAACCCATTATGTATTTTTGAGAAACATTCGCGACGCGAACTGCGGCGTTCAAGCAGCAGTTGAAGGAGATTCCTGCGATAGGAACGAAGGTTCAAAGAGTAATTCAACTAAGTGAGAGAAAGGCGGACCCCTTTATGGTGCGCGATCAAGGACGCGATTCGCATTGCAAAGATATGTCGTCGGCCGTTACTGGAATGCTTGTTTGGCGGCAGTCGCAATGCCGCACAGACATAATCTGACTGCTTCGCCCTGGCAAGTGAGTGGGTGATAAGATACGTAGTGTTTGGAGAGAGCACAGCGATGAGAGTCGCATCAATGCGCAAATCAACGGGCGAGGAAGGGGTCCCATTCGGGTCCGGCCGTTTCAATGGTTTCTTCTTCATCCCTGCTCCACTGACCACCTCTACCCTTATTTCCAATGAGCTAACTTTTCATCGTAAATTCTGCCTTTAAAGGAAGTGGCCACGATAATTTCTGGAGACGACAAGGAAAGCTACGTACTGGAGGTAGGGCCCCTGTCCAACGAGACGACAGGTAGTGTTTATTTCAGTGGCGCCTCATCAACTGAGTGATAAGGCGCCGAAATCTACTTCCGGATAGCAAAAACCAAGACTTATCGATGTGGAAGGGATTGCAATGGGAGCGTGCTAGATATGGTACCGTTGTCGTTATCGTCCGATTTTCATTTGGGAGTGCACTACATCCCAAGCAGCCGTATCTTCTTATCTTATGGTATCTATCTTCCATGGGGTTATGCTTGCCAAAAATTATCTAAGTCAGATCTTATCGATTGACGCGCGGAGAGCAGTTCACCTGCGAAGCTGTCGTGATCGCTTCTTTTTAAAGGCACAACCCAGGCAGAGGTCGTGTGAACGCTTCCTTCGGTCTGTAGTATAGACCCTAGAGGACAATCACAAATGTGGCGTTCTCGTGCACGGAAACCAACCGACAAGAGCGCTTGGGCCTTGCAAAGTAAGCTGCTGAAGCTGCAGATTTTTTTCCCTTATCAGGCTGTTGTCTGGCGCTCTCTCATCTGTAGCGCTCTCTCTCGCCTCATACCTCTCCTCTCCGCGCCTTAGTATCTCATTCCCTTAGCACAGCCGACTAGCAAGGTGAGCGAGCCCTTAACCTAAGCGTTTTTGACGGATTCTTTTCCTTTTTTCTTTACTGCTGGCCCACTTCCCACCAATACATTCGCATTCGAGAGTGTGTAAAGAGCACCACCAATGGGATGACTGGTAGCTTTGGAACAAAACACAATCCGCTCATAGTTGTGGTACAGGCTCGGTGTGCACGAATTGCAAGAGATTATCCAGTTTTTTAAAGGAGTAATGTGCAGTCACGTGTGCTATATAAACACTGAGGACACGTGGGGGGACGGTTGCTAGCATAATTTGTAGAAGGATGGGCTGGCCAAACCACTGTTCGATAACTTTTTAAACAACGTTTTTTTCAGTGAATGTAAGCTTTCTCACCTTTACAAATTGCGATCTGAACTTGAAGCACAACGATTTGATCGACGACATATTATGGCTATCAACATTGATATAGGTCAGCGCTGCTTTGTATTGACAAATAGGGGAATCCTAGAAAAATCTTACGGAATAGTAATAAGCATTTGCTTGCTATGAGCTCAATAAGGTGAAACGTAATAGGAGGCGTTGAAGTGCGCGGGCGCGGCCCTGCGATACCATCTGGGCGTGTTATTCCCGAAAATAAGAAGTGCGAAGCAAAGAAAGTCCGCGCGAGCCCTGAAGCGCATAAAAAAAAGCTAGTATTAAGAGCCTCCTTGCCTGCTCAAGTCAACGTCGTACGACGCAGAGGTGCAGTGCGACGAGGAGGTAGATCACGCAAGGGAAACTCCTACTAAATTTGCGCAGGCACCGAGGACGCGTTTTTGACGGACGGTTCGCGTCGCAGCGGTCAGGCAAGAACGCACATTCTTATTGTGCACTCGAGTAGCAAAGGGTGCTGTGATGTTGAGAATGCTCTGAGCAGGAACGCTGCTAGCTGGCCCACGGAGAGAATTGCTCTGATCAAGACCTGTACTTTTTGCACGTACTGTGCTGCTATTTTCAACGTGATCACGTGACGCTAAATCTAACGATATTAAGGCCTGAGGAACAGGCGTTGGCGTTGTCTCATCCACTCGAGGACGGTTACGCGTCCTCCAGCTATTTAGAATGGTAGAAGCATTCGTACTGTCAATATCCAGGCGCACTTTCTACTCTAGCTGTGCTTCGCTCGAGGTTTTGAGAAGTGACTTATCCTTCACAGATCCTTTTTAGAATCTGGCACAACACGTTTATTGATATCTCCCCGGAGCCGCTCTCAATAATTATTACACCTGGTCATGGACGTCGTTACGTTCGTATCTACACATTCCTGGCTGACCTCACTCGAGCGGTATCAGCATTGGAAAAGGTAGCATGGCATATTCTAGTAGTCTAATTGTAATCTTTATCTGTAATCTTATGCAGACATTACTGATTATTTATTTTATTTGGAAAACTGTGATGTGAGGTCTTTTGTTAAGGTAAATCTTCGCGAGCTCGAGTTGGAGTAGAAAATCGTAGGTTGTTGTTCTACTGCTGTTTGTCTATGCTCCGATTGGTTGCTGGCACTCGTGACCACGTCCTGACTGAAGTCGATGCCGTCTTGGCAACTTTTCAAGGTTTGCCTCGTTGAACGTTCTCATTTGTGAAAACCTAGACGTTTTAAGTTTAGGAGGACTCAGAACGCGTGAAAACTATCGATCTTGCTATCGACGCTCACAGGTTTGATTGAATGAAGTAAATCGTTGTTCAGATGTCACAAAAAGAAGATTTAGGAGAGCCATGAAAAACATGATGCAGCGGACGCTATTGGACATGAGTAATCTGACGACAGGACGAACAATAGGAGTGGTGAGAACTATCCTTTACTCTGTATAAAGTTCCAATGTTTGTCATCATAGTGACCTATGGCCAAAAAAATTCGACATTTCCAAATCACAAGAGTATACAGGGGGGGGGGCCAAAAAAAAAGAGTCACTTTGCCTATGGCGTATATCATCGAAACTTTTCGTCGCAAAGGATGCCGCTGTTATCGAGAGTCGGCGAAATGTTCCTTAGATGTCTCCTCATAAGCTGAATCAGGCCCACACGTTCGCTGTTCCACCGTCTCCAGAATGACGTCATCTGTCATCACCGTCGAGCTCAAGGAGGCCTACCATAATCGCTCCTTCTGAAGCTGCTACATAATTTCTTCATCGGAGAACTGGTGAATGGCCTTACCAGGGAGGTCTTTCAGGAAATGGTGAGCTTTCAAAACGGTTTTTTGCATGATATAGGGACACATGCATGGAACACCAAACTGTAGTTCATTTTTCCTGAGCGGCCCTCTGAATACCAAAAAAGGAGCGAAGAAAAAATTCTTAAGAACTGCCGTTCTAACCGCTTTGTTGTGACGTACATCGCGCACACAGCGTTGACCAGTGTCATATCAAAAGGTTCTCATGAATTTTCCATTGAAAACAATGCGGAATTCGGTCAAAAATAAAACAATCACCTTGGCATGTATTGAAACTATTGTGGAACATTCATCAGCGCCGTCTGAAGCTGCTATCAGCGGCAGTCGGATGGCCTAGTGGTTAGTGGTGCGGTCTGTGAATCGGAAGGAAAAGGGCGGTGTTGATGGTTCGACTCCTCACACTGCCAAAGTTTTGCTTTTTTTCTATTGTCGTTTTCCTGTGATCGTGCACTCCTGCGCATGCATATAATGCGGATTTATGTTCGTTTTGAGATCCTACGACTGCAAATTCGTATTGGTCTTTCACGAACTTTGTGTGTGCATCGATATAAATTTTATAATTCATAAACAAATTGCCCCCGGAAGGCTTGGAGAAGGGAATAGGAGGGATCCGTCCTAGTGATTACCACGGAACCCGAGGTTCTCCCTCGCAGGGCAAGTCTCACACAACGTTGCGTTTTTTGCAGCTGATCTAGCTATCGGCAGTAGACCCAGCCAGAAGTATGACCAGAAGCCCAGCCTGCCATTGTTTGACAAGGAGGAGAACCTAATGACATAGTCATTGCTTTTCTCCAATCGCCGGCTTGAGTGTCTACCGTCGTCTATTACAGAAAAGGATTTCTAATTCCGTGAAAGATGACAAGGAGGTCGCCTCCAAATTATCTACCAATGAGCCTGACGGGCTAGTGATCTATCTACCCATGGTCCAACTGTTCGAAGTTGGGACGAAATCTTAATTTTCCCTGAAACTTTCGGGTTAGGGGTTATTCGGCGTCCTGATTACGAATATTCTATTTCGTGTCGCAACTTTCTCCACCAGTTTTTTAGTCAAAATCTACGTATGAAGGTTGCTGTTGCTCCTAATTATAGATATGACATCTGCTATTCACGCTGACACCCTTTTTCGTAAACTTTTGGAACGCGAACAGAAAATGCAAAAAATTGTCACTGTGAGGATTCGAACCACGGACCACTTCATAACCCCTTTTTTGGTATTCAGAGGGCCGCTCAGGAAAAATGAACTATAGTTCAGTGTTCCATGCATGTACCCCTATATCATGCAAAAAACCGTTTTGAGAAAGCTTGGCATTTCCTGAAAGACCTTCCTCGTTAGGGACACTAGCTCTGACTATGCAACATGGCTTTTGACCAGCGTTTAAGAGACGTTGTAATCGTCTATGGTTTCTCGACGACATCGTTGAGCTCGTACCGCGAACCATGTTTCCGTGGGAAAATCTTCTGATGTCGTCGGTGTAGAAAGCCCCTATGTATTTTTTTGATAGAATAGAATGTGCTCTTCAATATGCAATTGAGCTCATTCGGTTTGGTTTTGGCAAAGTGTAATTAATTCTGTTTTGAATGTGAGTGAGTGACTCTTTTTTGCCCCCCCCCCCCCCCGTGAATCGTGAGAAGGCCCACCCACGGCGGAGCAGGGCTACTTTTCTCGTCCGTGGTATTTACTAAAAAAAATGCACAATGTTTCGGTACATTCTAGAGGCGGAAAACGTGAATGGAACCCGGCGGAGGGGTAGAACTGCGAAATGTATTCGGTCGGAGGTGCATCGAGGTAGGCGGAGCAAGTTTGGAATTGCAGTAGCGCCATCGTGAACATTCTGAGTCTGCGAAAAGTATTTTGAGGTAGTGGAGAGAAGAATAAGTGTTTATACAGAGAAGGGTTTGCCATCGACCACACTGAGGTGATGCTACGCTCTATCTTGAAGCTGCGAGGTGATAGCGCCCCCATTCCAGTGTTTGTGGCTATGGTACCTGGCGTAGGTTATGATCGCCCACCACCGGATGTGGTGCGGGGCTGATAAAGGGCAGAAATCAGCTGTATAGGGTGCGTTGGTTGGAATCAGCAATGTTCGGCATGTTCGAAAGCTTGCTTGGACAAGCCTTTCTCTTGAGCCGGCTTGCATCGCCGCTGCTAGGGAAGGGGCTTGTTGCCGACTGTTTCAAAGGTTTTTCTCATTTTTCTCCGATGGCGTTTCCATTGCCACATTTCTTTACCCCCATTTCAAGCCGGAAATGCTTCATCGGGATCTCACCCGTGCGTTCAAGTTGCTCCATTCCATAACGCTGCTGCCCCATATGGTGCGCACAACTGTCTCGAAATTTTGGTACTGAATGAAGGTAGACGTAACCAAAACTAGTCGTGGAGCCCCTGTTGTAAAGCTCACCTCTTGTTGCCAAATTTCCTCACGTGCTCCCTTCTGTAGAGGAGAACGATCAACCTAGGCAGTTCAAAGTTTCGGTTCCACTCAATGGTCTAAATTATAGTCTGTTGAGTTTTAGATATGTGAAAGCTGTGTTCGATTCGCACAGGCCATGAATTCCGGTGATGATGCGAGTGCTTTCATACATCATCGTACTTTCGACGAGCACGCTCAGCTGCTTCGCGAGAGTGGGTTTTACTGAACTT
>MU871637.1:0-14259 GCA_036418205.1 Ostertagia ostertagi
CAATCCTCAACATATCTAACTCCATTTGAGCAACGGGTCACTAGCAATCATTTGCTACAAATAGACCAAATACGCTTTCCAAAGCCACTGCAACTCAAAATGAGTTACGTGCACGGCGCAACCTCAAAAATTGACTTAGCATCAACCAATTAGCTCTCTACTTGTTTTTATACTAAAAATCCTCATAACCCAAATTGATAACCAACAGCTGTGAGGGGGGGGGTAATCACATTAGTGAAGCTGTAATGCCGCTCAGTGACGCAATAGGATAAAACGAAGCGATTTAGCCGCAGAAAAGTGAAGACGAGACGCAACTTCGCAATGGTTGCTTGGAATTAAAACCATCCTTTTCAAAAGTAAGGAGATGTGGGTGAAAAAATCAGAAGCTGATCGTCTCCTAATGGCTGGAGGATGAAGGAGAAGGGTTACTCTTCCTTTGAGAACTGGAGAGGATAATGACTACAAATAGAAACAGGTAAATAGTGTGTTTCCGTCGACTACGGCTGCACCACATTTCATTAGGTCGACAAATAGTGATTGTTTCATGGAGCATAAGCAAGGAGTAGCGAGAATCCGAGAAGCCGTAATACACTACAAAAAAATGAATTCTCCAGAACGTCAATAATTACCTCTAGAATCTGAAGAAAAAAAAAACAAAGAAAAGTTTGTTTTGTATTCTTGACTTGAGGAATCAAAAAAATGAATGGCATAATAGGTCAGAAATTGAAGCGAATTGTTCAATGTAGAAAGGTAACGCTAAAATAATGAAAAGTTAAAAATCATTTAGGCGACTGCTTTTCACCACTTTTGCCTAGAAACATAGTTATGCATAAAAGGCAATCCTCGGATTCCCTGCAACTTCTGATACATCCGAAACGAGAATTATAAAAATACATTAATCAAACACACTCTGAAACAAGCGAGATCAATGAAAGGTGTCGCATGAACCTAAAGGCACGTCTCAGGATCAATTTGGTCGTCTCAGGGCAACGAAAATGAAAGCATTGGTGCGAACTGGGTAAAAGGAAAAGAAATAGAAGAAAAAAGGAAAAGAATTCGTTAAGAACTTCAACTAAGGGCTTGCTCAATTCGTCGAAAACTCTAGCAGGGCTATGCAACGAGAAATTGAGCGCGGAGAAGAGAAGATAGGCGAGAAAGAGAGAGATATCAAGAGGATATCAGTGTGTTGTGGAAGAGAAAAAGCGGAAGCGCTTGAAGGGGTCACTGTAAGGCCCTTTCGTTCTAGTTGCGCACTTTTGCACTTACTTACACAAGATTTGCGAAGTCTCAAAATCCAGAAACGTCCACACATATTGATTTCAAGGAAATTTCCAGTCGGGAACATGTGGTTTGAAAAGTTGGAAATTTGAAGAATAAATAATTTATTCATAGCTTACGTTTCGTTTACACTTGACATGGAAAAATGAAATCTGAGTTCACTGTAATACCCTTTGTGGATGGCACAGGCGATCAACCTTCACTCGCGAGTGTAGGACACCGAACACCACTCGTGGCTGTGCAAAGCTTCTTGAGATCTGGTTCTAGGATTTCAAAACAGTGTCCACACTCAGTAAACAGTCAGCGTGCTAAGAATGCTGGCTTAGGATCAAAACTTTCTATCCGGGCGGGACTTGATCCTGCAGCAAAAGTTTTGTTCATGACCCAGCATTCTTGGAAAACTTTCGCAAGGCGAACTGGGGCAGAAAGTGGCAGTTAATAATCAGAAACGAGTCGTGTGGTTATCAAAACGACCTAGAAATTTGGGAAGGGTGGAACTGAGGGCAAATTTTTTGGTTCTGCCAGGTTTTCCGCTTTTTTTGGCGCGAACATTTTTATCTTTTGTGCTACCTTTTTCCTTCCAATCGATTGATAGAATAGAGCTGATTGATAGGGGATATAGAGCTGATTGATATTCAGCTTGTGTAATGCTAGAACAAGTATTCATGTGCTTGGTGACTATTTAGTACACAGCACTTAAATTAATCAGGTAATCACGAAACATCTTAAATCGATAATTCATTTATACAAAAAAACGAATGTTGGTGAATAAATGTTCTCAAAGCAGTCAAGATGTAAACAACGAATGTAAAAAAATTAACCAGGATGAAAATCTTGAATTATGTGGAAAAAAATCTAATTCAAAATGTAATTAAATCGTTACCCCATTTCTAAATTTTTCAATATGTTTTCTTTTCGTTGAAGCTTGCATAGCTATTTTGCCAGGCCGGACAGGTATTTTAATAGTGATTTTTCCACGATGTCATCTCGATTTGCGCAGCTGCGAAGCAGCTGTTTTTCTATTCACGGCACAGCAAATCGATCGATAAAGCTCGTTTACGTTATACTGCTGTCAGTACTGATTCGAGACTGAACAGAAATCACTTACAAAATGTGCATAGGTATGAGTGTCGATTGTCTCCACTTCAATATCACCAAATGTGAACCGTGTTAGTGGCCAATACTGGAGGCACATTACCTATAAAGGTTGAGACATTACCCTAAAGGGCAGGTTGAGAGAGACTGTCGCTACCGTAATCCTCGGCCAGACGTATGTTGCGTCTGCTTACCCGCATAAAATCGAACACTTTGGTCAGCATAACTATGCAATTCGAACCGAGTTCCCAGACCATTCGCCAAAATTCGACATTCATCGGCTTCGTACGAACCGCTTGAGTGACCACGTAGGCTTTTTCCCTCAAACCAACTCTGAAAAATGGAAGATTATCTGGTCCTGGTAATATTCAGGAGCCCGTCACACTAAGGAAAAATCGCCAGGGACTCTGAGGAACAACAAACACTGATGCAGTTCTTGCAACCACCCCCCCCCCCACACCTAGCTGCTGAAAATGAAATTTTCGCATAAAAATAATTCAATCGGTAAGAAGTTGGTCCAGTTCAAGACGCTCCTAGTCTTTCATTTATCTTGGACATTGGAACATGAAAGATGGCTCCGGTTACAACAGTAGAATAGCCCCTTTTCTGATGATACAACAGTGCAAATAGTCTATCCACATCAATGCGGGCTACCGTTACAAGGGGGGCTTGGGGACATGGGCGGGGCCTAAAAATAAAAAAACAGTTTTTTTTTTTATTTCGCGTTGCACTTTTTCGCCACCATGACGCACAGATCCACTCATGTGGCAAGCACGTAATTTGGCTGAGTTCCAGAAAAAAAAAACGAAACGTAATAGGAAATGAAAAACTTCAGTTAAAATATACTTACGGTTGGACATAACTTAGCATGAATGTATGCGGAATTCGCATCACATGGCAAACGTGGAAGGATGACCCGATTGTAGTCGTACGGTAGAGTGTCCTAAAACATAGCACTTGGTTGAACCCGAATAAAGTACAGGACCTATTGACACACTTACAGGATAGGGATTCCTTTCGGTGAGGTACTTCCTACATCACATCGATTTAGCAGTATCTATCGAACGGTTTATCATCTGCAATAGAAACGTCATTCACGAGAACAATAGGTACTTTTCCATGGGACTCGGGGACTATGCAGACGCCCTGAGGGAACAGTCGGCACCAAGGACATTTTTTGAAGTTGCCGCTGGCAAATCTGTCACCACCTGTTGCTTTTCTAATGAATTACTTTGACACTCCGCTACGCTACGCACAAACAGTTTGTTATCAGCCGTTAATTGTTGAGGCTGATAGCGGCGCCTCCGCAAAAGCTCAAAGAGCTCGTCGAACGCCGCTGGTTGGATCATAAACGCCGCTAGATGAATTCACATTCGAAAAGCCGATTATCATAGCGTCATGGGACCGAATTGCCCCGAGGGGTTCCATTTCTGGGGCGTATGGAGATCTCTAACGACCACGAGTGAACCTCGTCCGAGGCTTGGTCGTCACTTTGAAGCTTTGAACAGTGTGTGTGTGTGTGATTGCCGACGCGCTCTGAGGTTTTTCGGTAGGAAAAAAGGGAATTACACAACACGGCTGTGTTTTGCTGCAGCACTCCACCAGCTTAACACAAACCTACTTACATTCTAATCGATACAGCCAACTCGAACTCAAAATAATTGATCCCTAGGCTAAATATGACCCCAACATCACCCAAGGTTTTCGGGATATGTATACAAAAGTAGACGAGGATTGGAGCGGTCAAAAAAAGCCTGCTTTGCGACATATCGAATGGTTCCCATTGGACCACACTCGGCCACCGGAAGGAAATAAAATGAGATGGGCAGATCCCCTGGAGGAAACCTTGGACCAACGACTGGGACAGAGAGCACAGGACCCGAACGAGTAGTTCGAAGCCGTCAGCGTAAATGGCAAAATCGGCTAGGAAAAGATGAATACATCGTATAAAGGTGTGACGTTCTTGTCAACAATGCAGCTGGAGCGAAAAACACTTCAGGTATTGGGTTCTGTAGATCAGGCAGGCCAAATGATCGAAACAAATCATCGATTTACGACCACTGAGGTAGAAGTACTGAAGATAGTACTGAAAATATGACCGAAATATGCTCCTATACTGTAGATGGCAAAGCAAAAAGCAGAAGGAATCAGGGATCACACAGCTTCTATGGGAGCATAATTAGGAGTGGCACTTGGAGAAGAGCCAACCACCTAGCCATGGTCCCATAACCTTGACCAATGAAGCTGAAGAAAAGAAAAGAGCTGCCACCCTTCTCTGTGAGGGTTGTACCTAGCCCTGATGGCCACTAACGGAGAGCTAATCAGCGTGGTATTGGTGTTCCGAGGCCTGAAAATGGCATTAATCATCGAAAATGGCCACGGTGGGATTTTATTGGCTTCCCAGCGTCAATTGAGGAAAGATTAAAGGGTTAGAGCAATAGAGGCCATTTTCCAAGTAAATCCTCAAAAAGTCATGAATGGGTAAGTAGCCAGCCAGCCACTTGGCTTTGATTGGGTGACAGATTGCATTGAGCTTTAATTGGTTTCCGTGAACCGGAATAACTTTCGCTGAGGAGTTCGAACTCACAAGATATTCTCCTTTGAACAGTATTCGCTTTTTCCGTCGCTCGGTCACGTAGGCGACGAATTTATTGGCGTCGATAGGCGCAGTGGGTACCGCTTGCATCGCCTTCTCCTCTTGAACTAAAATCAAACAGCAATCAAAACAACGAAATCACCTAAAAAACTAAGCCTTCAATTGAAACACCCACTCAGCCGACGTCGCATTGAAAATTAGGCTGATTTTCATCGCCTTTGATGTTTATAATTTATACTTTTGGGGGGCATTATAAACGATTCGCGCCTCGAAAGCGTTCAAAATAGCGCCGGGCCGACGCACGGCTTACGGTGGATGTTCTCAAATTCCACTTAAGAAGGACTTCCGTTGACGTTAACACCGCTCCCTGTCCCCCTATCCTGTTCAACCTGCGCTTGGCCAGCGCTTCTTCTCTCGGCTCGGCTCGGCTCTCTCTCACTTACGACCGAACTCTCGACTCTGCTCTCGCAGCAGCCGTGTCATCTGTCCAGTTATATTGTTTTCTCTTACCAACACAACTTCTAGCGCTTATATCAATCGATAATCACATATCTTAATCGATATCGAGGTACAGGATCAATCCTTAAAGGACAACGCCACTGTCGAAATACTTCTAGATCGCAGTTCTTGCCTTTTGGGGGCTAAAAGAGCATTGGAAGAGAATCGCTCTAAAGAACTCTCCAGCTAAAGTTCTAACTAACTAGTTTCACAGCAGTCATTAAAAAATGGAAGATAAAATCGATTAAAAGAAAAATGAGGAACTAAAGCCGCTAAAGGGCTAAATTAGGAATGAAAATAACTAATGCGACGAGCTAAAAGCGAGAAACGCCTCACCAAGGACGTAGTGCCGAGCAAGGTTGGCAGCGGATAGCGCCTTCCAAGTGCGTTGCATCCGCCGTCGACGATGTCCCGCTTTTGGCGGTGTCTGAAGATTACCAGTCGACTGACAAGCTCGCTCCCTTTCGGGGTGCATTACCTGACTGGTGGATGGACTTCGTCCGCGGAATATATCGAACACTAGACTCAACTCGCTGATGCTCTTCTTACGTAGCTCGTTCCACATTTTTGGTACATCCAAATCACGCCGTCGAGGTTGTTGCGGACTATCGGGTACCGACAGGTAATCCATCTCACCAGAAGGCCCCTTGAGAAGGCGATATGCCTGTCATAAAAGGGCCAGCACTGGTGCCGCGTGGACGGACTCGGTCGATGTAGTGCTGGTTTCAGATGACGACGACGACGACGGTCATGTATGGTCACGGCATAAATTAGGATAGAGCAAGTTTGAGTGAGTGCTTGAGCGTAGGTTGACCGAGGGCAGCAGCGATCAGATCAATGCGGATCGACGCTGCCTGGGGCGGGGTAAATAACCCTAGCCTCGCACGCTCGATCGCCGGCGCCGCCGCCGCTGCTGCTACTGCTGCTGCCGCCGCCGCCGCCGCGCCGCGTTGCTTTGGTGCCCCCTCACACACGCCTGTCGTCGCTACCACCGTCCTCGTGTCGCCGGCCTGTCGTCAGTGTCTTCTGTCCAAAGGGCGTCACCCTGCTGCCATGCTCCTCAGCCGACAGCGCTCAATACCTACCGTACCTGCACCGTATCACGGATTACTGTAGGGCTCCCTGGAGGATTTGCTATGTTTTGGCCAGGTTGAACAATAGCGTCTCATAGAAAAGGGAATCATGAGATTTGTTCTTTCGAATGAGATGCACTTTTGAGTGTTGTGTAACATGTCGTCAGACGGGACAAATGGAACGATAGGCTGGATTCACTGGGAATTATCGGCTTTAAATTGATGAGAACGAGATGGCTCTTCTCCAATCATCTGCACGCATCAAGTTGTTCGCCCATCGATTGAGACCAAGTATCAAAAACATGGGAGAAATCGAAAACGCAGAGCAGTTCCAAGAAAATCCACACTTCCAAAGGAAGCCGATGTTCTGCCAAATCTCCAGGAACAAAACCATTGGCTAATTAGAAAGAGGATCGTGGAAGGTATCGAACCGGTGGGAACGAAATTCGAAACAGCGCCTCGGACCATTGAGCTTGTCCATTGCAAAAATCGAGTCGCTGTCAGCCTCTATGAACATACTTCGAACAGGCCTTAGCCGCCACTTGACGAACCCGGAGGCCGTCCTTTTCGAGAACTTTAGACTTTACAGTAATTGTTTTACATTAAACCGTCCTTTGAGGTTACTCGTTTTTTACTTGGTGGCATATCATAGAAAAAATTAACTATGGATCCAAATCAGCTCCGATGTCAGCGAATATGGTCCTGAGGCAAAGGCACTACCCACAGCAGCACTCTAGCCGGATCCGGCCTCGCTCTGGACACACTGACGTCTATTCTTCCAAGAATTCGCCTCCATAGCGTCAGAGGTTATCAAGCGGGGCCAATACGCTTCATTTCTGCGGCTATTGACCTCATTTTATCTGGCATGGGACACCAGAAATAGATGGCCGACTAGAAATTTTAGGGATTGTTTATCATCTACGATACTGGAAAAGTTTTCTAGGAGAGTTAGCGGAAAAACTTATAAACTTCAAGGGGCTCTAGCGGATTAGCAAGTCAAAAAGGATATTGGAAAGAATATAAAATGCAGCAACATTGGTAGGTATTGATAACTAGATTGTTGAAAATTCTGGTTAAAAGAGAACTGAGACCATTACCGAAAATTAGTTCCATAAATTGGAACTAAGGTAACCGCAGGATAGATTGGCCACCAGGTTGGTAGCGCTAACCGGCCAACAGGTGGAATATAGCCGATGGCAATATTACCTCAACAACTACTGATGTATGCACGTAGACATAATCTCGACCACCCGAGAGTGATCGCTGGTCGAATCAGTAGAAATCAGCATTTTTGCCCGACCTAAGCCATCAGGTGGGTATTCAGACAGAGAACCCTGACTTTTGGGATTATTTACTGGAGAGTGATTTTCAAGCCGAGGTGATGAGTGACTAAATATTATTGTTTAAACCGTTGCGAAGCTCACTCCTTGCATGCGCCATCAACACCCGATTTTTAAAAAGCAGTCCGAGTCATTTAAAAAAGTTGTTATGGTGTCAGATTTTTATTTATTTTTATTTATCTATTTTTATTTTTTATTTAATTTCTATTTTTGTGATTTTTTTATTTCATGGAAAAAAGATGAATTGGTCAAAGCGACATTGCTATCATACATATATTGGGTTCTGGACTTCACCCTGGATCAAACTTCGCGCAGACCAAGCAAACTCTTCACAGCCAGAGGTTTGTTATCTGAGAGTGTCTCAGGGTTACGACAGCCGTTTGGTACGCTGGTTGGCTCTCGTACAAGGCCTTCTACTTACGTCAAGTGAGCATTCAAAAATCGCTTCAATTCCGGATAAAATTCGAATGCGTGGCGCAATTCGGAACCAGACCGAAGCAATAAAAGGATAAAGCATTTGCCGTTGATCAATCCCTTTTGGGATGCGGCACGCATTCTACTTCCATTTGTACATTCGTAGTGGCGTTTGAATGCGATGTGGCCTATACAATGACTTGCGGGGGCCAGCCGATGTACAAGTCAGTGTTTTTATCCTCCCAGACAAGTCTGGTACCAATTAACCGACCCCGGAGGGATGGAAGGCTTGGTTGGCCCGGGCGACTCACGACCCAGGATTTGATCCCCGGACCGCTCGCGTGGTAAGCGTGCCACTTGCCACTACAATTGACCGAAGCAATATTTCCGATTTTATAGTGCGTGAAATGAGCGTACTTAAGCTGCGATTGATGATTCCCTGCGCCAGAGCTCGTGCATATTTAAGGAAAGCTGTCGATACTATGGAGAGTGCATGCTATTAATAGTGTGCAATAAAGTAGTAGTGCTGAATTTCACCTTAAAAATGTCTAGGTTTCCCTATGAAAACAGCGAAAAAACCAGTCTGGTTATAAATTTTTTACATTACAGACATAATTCCAGAGGTTTTTTTTGTATTGCGTAAGGAGCTTGTCCTGACGTCACGCAGAAAACCGTCAGGGAAAACTTTCCACGAGTTGGGAGCGAGGTCAACCGTCCGTCCAACCCTGCCGGACGGAGGGAGGGGTCGTATTTGCTATCTTGGAAGGGGGTCGTAATATTGGTAGTTGAAGGTCAAAAGGTCGAAAAGCGGTCCATGTTCGGCAACTGAAGGAGCGATGGTTGAGGGAGTTCGTTTTTGACGGGTTTCAGTACCTTTTGGAAAAAAATCAAAAAAGGTAAGGGTCGGGGTAGGGACTAAATTTTTTGTATTACATATATAATTCTCAAACATTTTTTGTAGCCCGTAAGATGCCAGCCCTAACGTCATGCAGAAAACCGTCATAGAAAACAATCCACGAGGTGAAAGCAGAGTCAACTGTCCGTCCGGCCGATCCAGACGGGGGATGGGGGTTGTATGGTTTCTGGAAGGAGGGCGTAATGTCTGTTGACAAACGCCAAAAAACCGGGAGGGGCCGATTTTCGGCAATTAAAGGATGTGCGATTGCGGGGAAGGTCGTTTTTGACGGGTTTTAGGTAACGTTTGGTAGAAAATTTTAAAGAGCATGGATGAGGGTCGCATTCGAGGTAGACCCCCTCACGTTCATTCGTAGGGGGTTTAATCAAGACCCTAGCCACGGTCAGCCCTGATTGAGAAGCTTCTTTGAAAGCAGGCTTGAGTCGAAGCCGGGTTTGGTTTTTAGAAAGTATACGGTGGCTGGAATAACTGGAATGCATAAGGAAATGCACTTCCTCAAGAGTTCGATCTAGAAATAGCCCGAGCAAAGTTAATTTCCTAGTATTGCACCAATCCGATCGAAGTTGCACGGCTTGCTTAATTATATTAAACATTCCACTTCGAAAGGAACAAGCCTTCGACACGTCTGTCAACAATGCTTATAAAATGGGGGTATTGATAGCCCTGAATTTAACCCTGAATTATGGAGGTGATGCTGAAGTAAACCTTATACTCAGCACATTCGCTTAGGAAGCAATCAAGCTCAGGTTCAAGGCGTAGTCAATGTGACAATTCTTCCCGAGCTAGCAGAGGTACAATCATTCCCATTGAGGTCATCAGCACCTGTCCCCATTTCATATAGGATTTTAGAAGCAGTTGGGTTCGTACATGGTCTTTCCAAGTCCAATTTTTGGGGACCATTGACCCGGTCTGCCAGATCCACCCAGAAGCAACACCCTATGGAAGGAGCCGGGCCGTCCGCTTCTATGTGGAAAGGCAAAAGCAGCCTAGTGCATAGAGGGCCTAAAATGGCGTGCGCCTCAAGAAGTCATCGGTTCAGGGAGCGCGAAAGAATTAGATACTGTAACTGGGAGGCCCTCAGGCTCGTTTCCACTTCAAAATTCAAACCAAACCATGTGAATTAAGAAATAGTGCCAGCCCAAGAAATACTAATTTCATTGCTTCTCGTGAAGAAGTTAAAGGTGGAGTAGCGTGTGAGCGGAGAGGTGGCGCCGCCACTGCGCGAGTTGCAGCCCTGGCTCTCACTTCGCTCAGACCAATGGAGCTTCTTGAAGCCTTTTGTGGATGTCAGACCCTACATGGGATTAAAATTATGAAATGTACACTTTCCAACTCATGCAATTCAATGCGTAGGTGTGATACGCAGCACCTGAATGCTACTCAGATGGACAAAATTGATCAGCGAAAAGCCATTTATCATTTATAAGGCCCGCAGTAACCCCCCCCCCCCTCCTGTAGAATCGCGGAACATAGTCGGTGGGTTCATCAGAGTTCGAAGACAAAAAAAGCAGTGGCAATTTCTTCACCCGTGATACATGATAAAACATGAAAATAACATAGCGATTCGCACCGTTGAAAGGAAGCCCCTAGAATGCGCCATGTGCTCGGCTTCTTCAGCATCGAATCTGTGAAACCTTGAGCACTTGGACCTGTATTGTGATACAAGCATTCAATTTCCACATTCATCTCAAACAATCTTATGCACAGCACTTAATCATCTAGAGCTGCAGAGACTGCTTTGCGGTCGGCAGGGGGAGGGGGGATACGACCTATGAAACCCCACGCTGTGATCGGGCGACTGTATATCCGTCTAGCCAATATGTGATGAAATTTTCAATGACGTCGCTATCCAAAATTCGATAAATTGTAAGGCTGTCGAAGCAAGGGGCTATCGCAGCCGTATTATTAGGTGATTGCGTCACATTTCCCACGAAGGGGCTCTGGAGTACAAAGATGAGCAATCTTATTAAGCCCTTCGAATGATGAGTAATTATGAAAGCCACTGGAAAAGATTATTCAAAGCTATAGAAAAGCTCATTCAAAATGCAGAGCATGCGTCCAGTGTTCAAACAGTTGCTCGATTTCTCAGATTTGGGAACTACCCCTCTCTCATAAAGAGTCGCGAAACGCCCCCTCCCCCACTCCACACTACTACTTTTCCTACTTTCACGTTCCTCTAGCGTTAAGTCGGAATTCAGTCGACTACACCACAGCTTCAAATTTTCTTCTGAGAACTGCCCCGAAACTGCCGTCGAGGGGGAGATTATAGGAAAGGAAAATTGGCATTTTTGCGCGTTACTGTCAGTCCCTTTTGGGATCGCACGAATTCTCTTCCATTTGTACATTCGCAGTGACATTTGAATGCGATGTGGCCTATACAATGACTTGCGGGGGCCAGCCGATGTACAAGTCAGTGTTTTTATCCTCCCAGACAAGTCTGGTACCAATTAACCGACCCCGGAGGGATGGAAGGCTTGGTTGGCCCGGGCGACTCACGACCCAGGATTTGATCCCCGGACCGCTCGCGTGGTAGCGCGCCACTTGTCACTACACCACTTCCGCCCATCGAGGTGTGTGGAGGGGAGGTGGCCAGTAAATAGTGAATGAAAAGTAACGACATACTTCCTCCTATTGCAGACATTTTGCGGTACTTTCGTCCGTATTGACAAAATTTTTCGACAAGAACAGGAAGGACCCACGATCCCAAACACGACCCATTTAAGCAATATTAAGCAATGAAGCAATATTTTAAGAGATGGGTACCCCTAGGGCGTGTGCCAGCAGATCCAGCAGATGGATAATCTTAAACTTCTGCCCTTCCATGAGCGCATTTGTTTCCCCTTATCATGTTCATGGGAATCCATTCACCGCTAGCTAGAGGACGCTGTACCTTGTAGTACTTACTCGCTGAGACTGCTTAGTGATCCCACTGGTCAATACTCATGTCATGACACCGCCCCCAGAAAGCTTCACGAATATCGACCTCATTTACTCTCCAGAATGGAATAGTGATTGTGCTTGTTTTAGGAGTTACAAGGTGATTGTGTAGGCCGTATAGTCTTATTGAAGAAGTGAAAAAGAAACGGACATATATGGACGTTTCGTAGCTTATTATACAGTACTCATTAGCCCCTGATAAAACGCTTTTTCCACGTGCCAATTTGTAATAGGCTATGCTACGCCTCGTAAGGATGGCGAAGGTGTTGGGGCGCCCACACAGTCATTTCCGATATAAGAATATAACTAACCTGCTAGAAGAAACGGTAAATGTTCAGAGTGTCTACACAATATCATGGCTCAAAAAAAAGGCCGCGGAATAACAGTGGAATGGACAACAAAGTCACTTCGCGAGGATTCAATCAATATCTATTTACTCAAGATGCGTGGAGCCACTAGATGAACTCTACATCGTTTATTAACAGAGTCGTAACTAATACTTTTCGAGTTTTTCCACCATAAAACCGACGTTGTCTGTCAGTTTCATCAACGTCTGTTAGTTTTTCAAGGTAACAATGATCCGCGCTATCGCAGTTTACGCGGCATCTTCTTGGAATAATCTTAGGAGTACGCAGGAAATCCGGGGAAAAAGAAAAACTGTTCACGTACCACTTAGAGTCTCCCATTGCCCGACTAAAGATTAGCCCTGTCTTCAAATAGGAGGTGTGTCTTGCGGCTGAAATGCCATCGAATGCCCCTGTATCTTGCGATAGCGCCCGCTCATCCTTTCCCCTCTCATCGAAAATGGATCAGGGGCTTAAATATGAGAATGTCTGCCAGCTTTATCACCTCGCATTCTTCGAGAAGCTGCTAAGGTCAGCGCGAAACGCTCGCCTTCCTCAGTTCACGAAAGCAAGGACGAGGATGAGTGCTTGGGACATTGTGTAAAATGGGTCCCAAATTCTAGTTCCATCAAAATTACCTAGTTCTATCGCTTCTCGGTCGGCTAGATGCAATCGGGCCACTCCAGAAAGGTAAAGTTGACCATAAATTTGTCTGAGAGATTTTGTGGATATGCCGCATTTGACTTCCCTTTCCATGCCAACAAATCGCAAGGTACGTTGCTTGTCGAGACCGTCATACCAAATCCTACGTCTGGGGACTTTCTATCAGAGGGGCTCGAGAAGGATGATGATAAGCATTGATAGCCTGGTGGCCCTGCTCTCCTCACACACTTTGTGAGCACGAAATCATTCAAAGTGTGTGCGAATAACTTCCAAGGATTCTATGTGAAAACCAAGTGCATGGCTTATCTTCGCCGGACACATCGGTTCAAATTTCCATGACTTAGGGAAAGAATTCAAAGCAAAGGCACGAGCTTTCCTTGGATTGCTGTAGATTGCACAGCTGTAATACGCATGGTTTGGGGAAAGAAACCCCAGGTCAAATTTCGCCCAAGCCAACCAGGCCTTTCCCTGAAGTAGATAAGCTAAAATGAGATCCGAGCATGATTGCACTGAGCCGGACATAGGCTGACCCCTCAGCTCATTGTAGAATTCACATATGTACGCATTCAAAGCCGCTGCAATTTTGAGGTAGAGCCGATTGTGTGGCAAATCTCCAAAGGCTGATCAATCAACCCTGTGCAGTTTTTATTTTACCGGGAAAGAATGGTCCCAACGCTTATAACTAATCTCAGAAACATAGTCAGGAAGCCACAAAATCATGCTGTTAGTCAGGAGAAAGGCAGGAACGCGGAACAGCCTGTTCGGGGTTAATTAACCGTATCTAAACACGGCTAACATGATTTCGAAAGCATAGGGCATAAAGTGAAAAATGGCGTAAAATTGAAAAGCTGCACAGCGCACAGGCACCGGAATCGGAAGCCAAAGCCAAAGCAGTAGCAGCCAACCGTAAAGTAATTTCTACAGATACCGACTACAATACCAGTTCAAATTGCTGAAGGCTGTTCAAAACTGTTACTGGTTAAAACAACTATTCAATTGTTGGAAATATTGTCAGTAGTTGAAAACACAAGCACCGGGTTTCACAAGGTTATAAGCAGAGATCAACGCTGGCTGGAGGGCGGTGCGGTTTTGATGACGTCGGAAG
>MU871638.1:0-21466 GCA_036418205.1 Ostertagia ostertagi
CCTCTTCCTTGAGCTGATGAAGTCGGCTAGCCTACGTAGTCATACAGAACAGCACAGGTACCCATGTAGGTCACTCAACCAGAAGCAGCATTTCTCTCGAAACCCAGATGAACTGAACAGATTATTCTGAAGTTCTAGTCGTATTTTAGTAGAATATCTCAGGGGCGTCTTTGTCATGAAGAATTATGCGGATAAACGCCAGTTACGAACTTCAAAAGAGCTGAAAAAAGCAACCAGTGAACACTAAAGTAAATCGATGGTCATCTACCTTGGAATCTCAATTCCAGTAGGCTACGGAGACTATTCGTGTTGCCCTTGATAAAGGAGGAACCATAGATTATTATGTCTTTTTTATCTGTCATTGATCTTAGGTAATTGTTCTTTTTCTCAGGGTGACCTTATATTATGAAACGGTGCAAAAATCGAAAAATAATTACAAAAAAGTTCGAAGAAAAGCTGCTCCCACCAAAATTGCGATACAGGGGTTATTCGTAGTGGGGAATCATTTGGTGATAGTGGAAAAATCACCAGTTGGCTGCTGGTTCCCGGAAATGCAATATTTTAGGGTGACCTTATAATTATGAAACGCACTGTATGGCGAGGGTCGTTTCAGCATCGTTGGAATCAAAGCATTTTCTTCTATAAAGCTACCAAGATGGTGAAAAGTGGGTAAGAAAGAGATTCGATGACTGATTCATACGCAGCAAAATTGCGTAGCTCAGCTAAATCCAATTTCTGCAGGGTTGGAGTGCTAACTGGGGTTCGCCACTGCGGAAGAAGAGTCGGCGGCACCACTTGTCCATTTCTTCAGACCTTCCATCCCTGACCTGTACACTTGAGAAGTCAAGCCGGTTGCGCCCAATACAAATGCCAGCTGCTCAATACTTCCATGCAAACTTGGGCTTGCTTAGATCAACAACTGATCCTTGCCAATCTTCAGTATCCGACCACCACCACCCTCTTTAGAGCTCGAGCCATCGCTGTCCCATAGTCAGTGGACCTTACATTTACTGGTACAAAATTTTTAGAAAAATAATTAAATTTGTACGCTTCCCTCCGTGACTATAACACCAATTTTTGGAACCTCCAGTGCCCTATTATTTATGAGTACCATAGGGTCCTTCGCAAAGTCAGGCTGGGCGTAATTCTATCAGAAGAAAGTTGAGAGCGCGAATTCTCTAATTCGATGCACCGCTGTTACATTCTATTTGAGAATGACTCTACAAGGAGCATCTGATCAAACACATACAGCCATCCCACATTTCTCAATCTCGCTGCTTTGCCTAACACTGCTACAGAAAAGTGGCCAGACTGCAGTTCATCGCCGAGCGCTCCTGGGACGGTAGTAAAGTCCCCTAAATAGCCAGTCTATAGCTGGCCAATAGGTCACATTGACCTCGCCTTCGTCGGCACTCACTTCTCGCGCGCGCACCCACACGGCCGGCGGAATTCACGCTGACCTCCCGCAGAGGGCGAGGTCTATACCACATGTTAAGTGGCGAACGTATTAGGTGGCACCTAGCCTAGGCGGCGAACCCGGCAGAGAAAGGGGAAAGTGCGTGGAGATTGCAGAGACGCAGAGGGTCATGTAGAGGGCGACTAAATGTACCCCTGAGTACATTTTAGTCGCCGCCTATCTGCGTCTCTTCAATCCCCATGCACTTCCCCCTTTCTCTGCACGTCATGCATTGGTCGCATTGAGCGTCCTCCGTCCCTGCCATGCGCAGAGCGCAGGGAAGAAAGGGGTACGTGGAAGGTGTTGAGTGGAGGCAGCAAGAAAGCCACTGGAGCTATCGATAATATTGATAACTTTCTGCCAATAAGGTGATCAGCTGTCCCCCGCAGTGTTCCACTTATTGATCGTGTTATAGCTCCTTCCTTGGTCCCGGGAGCATTTCACTACTGTACAATCATCTAGGCCATGATCCTAGGTCACAAACACGTCGATTGGCGCAGTGGGTTCGTTCCTTGTTGACATTGGATCGCTCGCGGGATCAGTTCTCCATGATACAGGATGTTTTGCAACCCTCATAGGATCCTACCTTGCTTTCTACAATTCTTTCGAAGTAACACAGCAATGCTTTGTGGTGCAGTGGCAAACGTCGCGCTCATGGGCGCTGCATTACATGGTTCAAGTCCATGGCGACGCGACTTTTGCTAGGAATGTAGTGAAGCTCGCCATTCAGAGCGGGGTCATCTGGCTGTCTCGCCTTTCATTATTCACCGTTTACGGCCGTAGTTCACCACCTTTAACTCCCAGTCTATGGCACTTTACTACCGTCCCAGGAGTAACAAGGATCACAGCCGTTGACTAATCTCGATTGGAGCAAGTGAAATTCAAAAATTGGAGCGTAATATCTCACGTTCTTTGAGTTTCGAACGTAACACAGACACAGATTTCAAGCATCGTCATGTTACTGTTGACTTCCTGTGGCTCCTTTGATTGAGCATCCAGCATATTCCAGGTGGTATAGAAAGGGTGTGGGATGGAAAAAGGATATCCGGTTCAGAGAAGAACCCTAGCCTCAGTGACGGGCGTGTAGAAAGACGTGTGAATTCTGTCACCGAAACCCATCCTCCTTCAAGATGATCCAAATGAGTTTTTGGTGTGATGTGAGAAGGGCTCCGTATTGAAAACCGACCACCGATAATACCGGAGTCACTGATGATGACAAATTTCAACAACTTGGCGACGACACGTTCAAGTTGAAAGCAAAACATGATAAACCCTGCCTTCTACGAGGCCCTTCGACCCCACTTGCGGAGACGTTATAAAAATAGATTCTCAGAATGACAGTTATTTCGGCATGACAGTATAGCCAATTTCATACGTAGCCAACGAAAGACTATCTGCTCGACGCTTAAAGAAGAAATTTTGAGCTTACCAGGAAGGTCTTCCAGGACAGGAGCGACTTTCCAAAACGGTTTTTTGTGTGTTATAGGAGAATGCATAGAGCACAGAAATGAGGTCCTTCTTTTTTCTGAGGACAAAAAAGGAGCGAAAAAATTCGTTCCGAAAATGCACTTTTAGAGCCTTCAAGTAGTGTTGGGCTTATTTAGGAGTGATTACTTTCATTTTAAATGGTTCTCGTAGTGATCATTGAAAATGACGCAAAAATTCGTCAAGAAGAGTTGCTCTCAAGGACTGTGTCCGGAAGAACTACAGTCATTTCATAGGGGCGTCACAGGGGCGTTGACGTGATCGTGCCAAAGATGGTGAAGTGGTGTAGTGGATAGCGAGTTTTTCCTCACATTTGGACAAGAGGATTGAGGTTCTTGGTTCAAGTGGCGTTGTTTTGCAAATTAAACTGGCACTCGCCTTTTGGCGCGAAATGGCACCAGCGCCAAGATGGATATTCGCGAACGGGACCACCACCAATGACCCTTATGAGAAGGGGATTTTTGCAAATACTGGTGAAAAGCGTCGCTGCGTCGAAAACGTTGCTATATGGTAACAGCGTCAAAAATGAATATAATTTTTGTGATCGAGGCTGGATAACCCTTAAAGCAGAAGTTTCGATGAAAATCAAGATTTCAACGTGACTACGAAAAAGTGGGCTTCGGGTAAGCCTGTCATGCTCCTGGGAACGATATGGAGACGAGCTCCAAAATATTCTAACTTGGCATCTTTCTCGAATTATGAATCGACCGCAGAGTGGACAATCGCATCCACCAACCTACTTTGATGGCCGAAAGTCAACTGCGTTGACAATAACCATGCTTCCGTATTACAAAGGAGTACGGGCTTTAGACGTCGACTCTTCCACAAGTTAGGGTTTTTCTCAGTAACTGACTTGCTTTGAGGTTCAAAATGTGAATTCGAGGAAAAAGAACTTCGGTCGAAGGGTACAAGGACTTGTCAGGCAGAATATGATTTGCGCTCCTCACCTGCCTGGTACCCAGCGTTGGAACACATGGTCAAGCGAACTGTCGAGGAAAATTTGGAAATACGACCCCTCCTCCCCCAGAAGGCCGAAGTCCATGAAACAACCCTCTTCAAAAGCCGAACTATGAAAAGGTTGTTTAATTCTCCCCCAAAACTGTTCATAAAAAAGCCCTGCTACCCCACCGTCCACAAAAAAATTCGTTTAAGAGCTACAAAAGTGAGAAGGTCGAAGAATGATGGTGTCGTGTCGAGGATTCCTCAGCGCACGCTCGACCCTGGTTGAACAAAACCCGAAGCGACCATGAGTTTTATCCTCTGCAACATACATTGTGCAGTAATATACAATATGACAATGAAATCTCAACTTATCTTTGGTGCTATACAGGGTCGAGCGTGCGTTGAGGAATGAGGGCTCCTACATGGCCCGCTGGAAGGAAGGGGACGGGCTGGATCGATGCAGTAGGATCATATGCGTTGGAGAACAAAAATCAAGGATGTGATCGATGCTGTGCAAGCTTGGTCAGAGGATTTCCACTCATATAATTCTGCCCACATAATTTCGTGGTTGAAGTGATCCGCGCAGCATTTCTAAGCAACCACAGTGACTTATGGCGACAAGCCTAGTGAACTCAGAATTCGCTCATTTTTCAGCGACTATATTTTTCAAATGAGTCCACCAATATGAAGGATGTGAAGCACACGGCGCATCCCAGAGTGGGCCCAGTCATTGCGCGCGCTTCAGCTACGGCTCTCTGGAGAAAGAATCTCGATTCAGGAAGAACCAAGAGGATTCTGAAAGGTCCGTGCGGAATTAAAGGGAGGACTCTGCTATTCAACAGGAATGCAGTTTTTAGAGTCAAATTAATTTGTAATGAATGGAGTCGAGATTCACTAAACGATTCTACACTTGTTGGAAAGAGCTAAGCACGTGAATTCCGAATCTGCTCCCACTTTTGTACATAATCGCCCTGAAAGGAGCTATAGTCGTTGAAATAGTGCCAATGCAGCGAAAAAGTACCTTTCGGCGGTACTCGGGCAAAATCCTCAACGTGGCCATTTTTTAATACTGGACGTTTGGAGCAGTTCTAGTAAGCATTTGATAGAGCAAATCTTCTAGTTTATGATGACGTATTAACTTTTCAGATTGGATGAGTTTGAACGGAGTTATGGCTTTGGAAAGCGTAAAAACTCGCACTCATCACGAATTTTCCTCGTTAATTTTGCAAAAATCCTCAACGTGGCCATTTTTAAATACTGGACGTATTAAGCTGCTCTGGTTGTGCTGAATAGAAGAATTCTTCTAGTTTTGTCTGCCGTATTACCTTTTCAGATTTTAAGACCCCCTGTCGAAGATTTCCTCGACCGATATTCACCCTGATCTCATGACACTTGCGTTCTAGCACCCCTTATCGGGTCTTATCAGTTGTTATCACTTCTGTCCCCCCGATTGTATTTCCGTCCCGCCCCCTGTATCATGTCTTTGAATCAACTCCTGATGATTGCTGTCCGTACGCTATGAATTTCGTGACACACACACTCACAAACAGACAGATATAGCGTTTTATGTATAGTAGGGATGTTGGCCAGAGCACTTTAGGGAGGGTCGTTTCATGGCAATGGCTGGTAAATAGGTGAAAGTGAAAAGTACACAGCGATTTTCGAGTAATTTCAAGATGCTCTAAAAAGGTGTGTAATACATGGGGTTGTTATGAGTAGACACAGCTTCCTGAATGTGAGGGTGGTCGCCTTGTCTTTTGTAGCGAAAACGGCGCACCGTCTTCCCACCTCGGTGCTCAGGACGGAAGGGAGGAAAAGGCGTTGAATGAACATAATTTATATTGTTGGCAATAAACTGTCAAAACAACGTGAAAGTATGATTGAACTCTGTGATAAATGTAATGCTAAGTAGGAATGTGCCGTTATCATATCATGATATATTTGTAGTGATTGCAAATGTTGAAAAATAAACTTTCAAGGGTTCACACAGCGTTACTTCATTATATAAACCAGAACTTTGGTGTGTCGGTTTGTCGGTGTGTGTGTGTGTGTCGTTCTGTCCGTCCGGACCGACCGCTCACAAAACCAGGGAGTACGAAGGGCAACACTTCGTGATGTTGATGTCATGATCATGATAACACCCACAGCGGCTATATAAACACCGATCGAGCACACTCAGTCTCATTCTACATGGTGCTAACCGTGGCTGCCGTGGCAGCCGGATAGCGGGGGAAGAGAAGGGCAAAAGGGTGGCTGACGGGAGGGGAGGGAGAGAGAAAGAAGGGAGGAATCAGAGGAGAAGAGAAAGGGAGCGAGAAGCAGCGCGTCTCGCTATGCCCACCGCCGTACGACGAAGGTATACAGTCCGAACATCAATTTCAACAGTAAGGTGCTTAATGGGTACGACGCATGACTCTGTCTGCTTGAAGGGAGGCGCTGAAGACCGGGTTTCTGCG
Source organism: Ostertagia ostertagi (assembly GCA_036418205.1). Taxonomy (NCBI): domain Eukaryota; kingdom Metazoa; phylum Nematoda; class Chromadorea; order Rhabditida; family Trichostrongylidae; genus Ostertagia; species Ostertagia ostertagi. The sequence continues at coordinate 6,340 of MU871638.1, forward strand.
TCCCTTACCGCGAGGATTATGTCGCCTGTGATGCGCGCAGTAACGGCCCAGAGCAAACCGGCAAAGCAAAATTAATACATTAGCAAGTGGTTCAGTCTCTTTGGCAGACTGAACCTTTACGGCCAAGAACTTCCCGTCGCACACTTTCGAAACCAATCAACGTCGTATGTGACTCTCTTAAAACGGCGACGTGCGCTGAGCAGGACCTGGATAGTTTAGAAGAAGGTGAGATTTCTGGGCTTGCGAGTGCACCTAACCGACGCACACGGACTCACAACGCGCAGATCATAACAAGCGACTACCAGTGCGCACAGCACGTCACGAAGTAAGTGTGAATTGGCTATTCAAGAATTTCTTTAAAATGACCTCTTTTGAACTATTCATTTTTGTGAGTTTTCATGAGCAATTTCGATATTCTGGTCGTCGTCGTCGTTAGGACGACCAGAATCTCACCATTCTTCAAGGAGATCGTCCTCGACGTCAAGAGAGGGGTTCGACAGGGCGACATGATCTCGCCGAAACTCTTAAGCGCCCCTCTAGAGAAGGCAGCGTCCGACTGAGAGGGATCGAGTGAAAGGTCGACGGCCGGCAACTACACCACCTTCGTTTTGCTGACGATATCGTTCCAATAACGCCGAACATCGAGGAGGCTGAGGGAATGCCGGCTGATTTCGACTGCACCTGTCGCAAGGTCGGTCTACAGCTGAACCAACGAAGACGATGTTTACGATCTAGCTCTAGAGCTGAGCAGGAGGAAACGAGCGGCTTGGGGAGCGTATAAGAACATCGAGGGAGTAGTGAAGAAGACGAAGAACATCCGGCTCCGTGCCCACCTCTTCGATTCCGCTGTCCTTCCTGCCCTAACCTACGCCTCAGAGACTTGGACTCTGCGCAGGCAGGACGAGCATGCGGTCAGCGTTATCCAACGCGCTGTCGAGAGGACGATGCTTGGAATAACCTATACAAGCAGGTGCAGAGGGGAATCTGGAATTCCGGACTACGCCACTTCTGCAAGAAAGCTCTGAACGAAGTAAATGAAGGTCAACATGTCCCTCAAGCGAGGAGGGACCACTGGACAACTCTTGCACGCGACAGGGACGAATGGAAGCGTTGCTGGCGCCCGCTCGAGCAATTCGATGATCAACGGGACGACAGTAAGATACAGGTGAGGTAAATTTCGATATTGGAGTTGCTTATAAATATGTGTACATAGTCTCTTTCTGGTTGCGCGTTCACTCAAAATGTCGAGTGTCTGGTGAGGTTTTCTGCTTTTTTCTGCCTTTAGTGTGATATAGAATCTGCTCCTCTGCATTTTCTTTGTGTCGCGATGGATGTCCCTCAAAGATTCTTTGAAACATTTCCGATGTGTAGGCCAAAAATTCTCATGTATCACATACATCGCTTTGCCATTTTGGAAGCAAAGCGGTACGTTATTTTTGTAGTACCTGAAAGTAAAAAATAACAGCTGAAACGTACTCTTCTGATTTTGGCTTAAGCAATAGCCATACGACGTACGTCATTCCAAGTACCAATCCTGGTAAGGTCTGGGCCGCACGATATAATCTCGAGTATTTAGCGATCAATGCACCACTGAATAACAATCAAAAATACATGTACATTAACATCGATAATAGTGATATGTTCCCTCGGCTATTTGTTGGTCATAGTAGTGTAGTAGTGTGTAGGGAAAGCGTCCAAAGTGGGAGAGTGCGTTTTAGTCCGCGACCGAAGCGAATGGCTTCGCCCCCAAAAGTAACAGAAAAGGTCATTTAAGGGGTGACATGCCCTTCCAGAGCATTTAATTTCGCTTGATATCGGACACAAAACGCAGATTTATGTTCACGATCCTTTCAAAAGGTTGAAATCATGACGTCGACTATTTGCAATAGAAAATAGTCTGTGCTGTGTATTTAGAGCAGCGTGAAGTTTGACTGAAAATGAAATATCGTTATACTATGAGCGAAAACCAGAGGAGAAGTTTTATAAGCGTTGTCCATCAGCAGTAATCAATGGTGTGGAGGGCAGCGGTGTGAACCCAAATTGATACGGTGGAGCAGGATTTGTACGTTCGGATCCTTGTAGAGCCAACGTACAGTAGCGGTCAAAAGTTTGGAACATGAACTTGACCTGAATCGATAGACTTCGGATCGCTGACTTGTCCGCTTCACAAGAAGCTTCTTTCTGGATTTAGGAAGGCGGCAGTGAGGAGATGCCTCTGCACTGGGCTACTCCGCTAAAAAAAACGCATCTTTTCGGCTAGCTCTGACTATCGAAGAGAAGCATTGTATTCTACAGACTATTCTTGTACTTAGCCCAACCCACATTTCGCTGGATACATAGAACTGGAGGAATCGCCGAATGGTCGGACACATCTTCATCCATGACAAAGCTTCCACTATTTCTGCCTGTCGGAATCTTACACTCAAATAAGGTTTGATTTGACAGAACACTTCGCATGGTCCCCCATCATCATTTTTAGACAGACAGGAACTCCATTCGTCGCTGAGGACAAACTTTTAACTCCCACATCCTGTCCGATAAGCGCATTAGCCGTAGTGTACAGAACCTCCGCTATAGTTGGGGCCATTGTTTCTCTTGAAGCTAAGATGGCTTCGCGTTGGAATAAAAAAATAAAATATAATATATTCACCAGGTCGCGGCCAATGTTGGTTTGCACTTGGACACTCAAAAACAGAAACGTCGCCTCTTAGTTGGGGGGGGGACGTGCTAACCACTGTTCAAGTATGTATTTGAGTAGGGCCGATTTTTTGTGAGGATACTTTTTCGTTAATGATCGTTCTTCTTATGCTCTTTTGTAATCCAGAAACGCTCAAAACATTCGATAATATTGCTATCGTAAAGACTGAACTGCTAGGAAACAATTCAATTTCGTCGAGATAACGGTTTAACAAGACCTGCCCATTTTCTTAACATATAATTTATTTGAAAACTACACATTTATCTCAAGGTAAACTGAAATAAAATACGATAGAAACAAGTGAACATAGAAGAGTAGGAATCATAATGACGAGGGGTACAAAAAGTTTCCAAAGTTGTGACGCGTCATCAGTTGAAAATATCTCATTTCTCAAACACGATCATAGATTTTCGACTTTTATTCTTCCCGTCGTCTTTCATTCTTACCGTCGTCTTCTGCCCCGTGTGTAGTGTGTAACACCTGAGGCAATTTCGTTGTGTCTGCCGCGCTAGATAAAGAGAATAAAAAAAATTCTCAATACTATACTGCTACTGTAAGTGGCTACTATTTCATTTTTATGTTTGCGCCTCCAGACTGGCTCAATTTGCTTCATTGCCGAAATAGATGTCTTCTTCAGTACCAGGATTATGAATGACCCAATAAGGTAGGTGTTCACCGAAATTGGCATAAAAATCGTTATTGAAAAAGGCGCTAAATAGCGCCGGCTGAAAAGGATCATATTCGTGACCTTGCTCTTCGTGCACTGACTTACTCTTGCATCCGTTTTTGACGTAACGGTGAAAAGTTGCTACCAGCCGTACGCCTGTTATCAGCCAGGAATCTCACTAGACTTAGAGACAAGCTGTGCGCAAAAACTAGCCGATTGCCCCTTTTATGTACATTTTATGTATATATGTAGCAAAACTTCTTTCTTTAGGGCACGTCTAACGTCACGTCGCATCCATTGCCCCCTAAAATTGATCCTTTTGTAAGAGGTGCCTGCTCCTAGACTATGTATAAACCTCACGGTTTAGGATAGGGTGCCTCCAAGCCAGCCTGTCAAGTTGAGCTGGTGTCTGGCCCATGAACTGACTTTTGAAAATGTGTCTTCAAAACGCTCCGGAACATTGGCTGCAAGTGTTGTAACGTGATCTGGCTACGATATTACATTAGTCTAGCGGTAAGTCTTCCACCAATTCTCGCTAGTCGCCTACTTGTATGTATGGCTTCCCTTATACTTTTGATTACAAACATGACATCCATTCTTGGCACTGACATTGATTGTGCTAGATTTGTGGTGTCAACTCAAAATGCACATATTCTCCCCTAATGGTGTCAACTCAAAATGCAGATATTCTCCACTGATGGCGTCGACTCAAAATGCAGAAATTCTCCACTGAGAGAAATCAGAATAGTAAGCTAATACGTTACACCTTTTCGGCATTCAAAGAGCCACTTAGCAAAAACGGACCATCCATTTGTGCTTCATGCACTTGCAATATCGTGCAATAGTTTAGGAGAGCGCGCAACGTCATGAACAACCTTCATTGTGAGAGCATGAAGACTTGTGCAAGAAGCCTAGCAATCGAGTGATGTGTATGGTAAAAAAAAAGAGAGCACAGTGCTACGGGTACTCTGAAAATAGCGCAGTAGTCAATGTCTGACAAACTTACTAGAAGGTCATCAAAGATAACAGTCTGTCTATTGCAATGCTGAGCAGTAGCAGAGCAGAAAGACAGACAGCAAAAACAGGAAGTATCTGTAGGTAAATGCAGAGATCTTGACGAATCCGGTGGCCGTCGACACTGAAAAAAAATTGGAGGAGTGAAGAATTGAAGTGCTAAGTTATAGAGGGGAGTGAAAGTGAAAAGGGGGTCGCTCACAGGTAATCAAATCATTAGTCAATCTGCCTACAATTCTCTCCGGGCAAATCAGGAGTTACTTTAGATAGGGCCGCCTATAGTGGTAGCGAACGTGTCGGCACCAAAATTTGCCGGAAAAGTCACACTGTCGTTTTGGAATTTTCGAGAGTTATTCAAAACTTTCTACCTTAAATCCATGTGAAATCTGAACCGCAGTCTCTATATAGCATTTATTCACAGCCTCTGGCTACTAAAGTACTTTTACTTCCCAACTTGTCCTGAACCCCATGCAGGTTCAAGTACACTTGGTTCGCGATTTTAAGAATCATGCCCACTCGTGATGCTGCCAGAAATACATTTGATACATTTCTTCAACTCTCTTCTACGATACGGCAAAATCTTAATTCCGTAGTTTCAAGAACGACAATGTTGGCTTGAGCAACAAACTGTTGTTTAACCAGAAGAGCAAAAAAAGCTACCTTGGTTCAACTGAAAAGCAACCGCGGCAGCGAAACATTTGAAATTTTTGTCTGGGCGGGATCTTCACAACCTTCATGGTCGCTAACAACGATTGATGACTTAAAAGATGATAACGCGGTCAAGGCTCTTCACGATTTTAGTCACTCAAATGCATCACTTTTTTACTTACTTCGCTTGGCAGGTGACACAAAGGTGTTTACCAAAATCAACGATTTACTTTATTGCATTTTACCTGACATCTCGCAGATGCACATTTGAGCGTAGCTTATACACCTTCGATTCAGTGGTATGGAGTTTCAACAAAATTACCTCTCATCGCGACACTGTTCTCCTTTACAAGTCATACCGGAGTCCTTTGAGTCAGAGTGCTTTTTTCGTGTTTTTTTTTCGTGGAAGTCTGACGGTCGCCCAATTTCAATGCTTTTATATTTTTCGCTTCTAACAGCGGATACGAGCACAATCATGAACACCGAGGCGATGCCGCCCATGGTTTCGATATGGCATTATCTTTGGCTCAAATCGAGTTGGACCTCAGGCGTAGCTCATTCACGCCATTGCAGAACTATGCAGTAATGTCTATTACATGCTGATTGTAAGGAAACTGTTTTGCCTGAAAGTCGTTTGGGTCCTTATAGTATACCTTTACACAAGGCTTTGAATCTAGATAAAGTAAATGAGTATTGCCAAATGCAGGGTTAATCCGCATTGAATACTGCAGGCTAGTACACATGGCATTGAAAGAATGTGCAGCGTAGGTAAGAGTGACATGCTTTATTACCGATTGATTTCAAAACGGGTGTTGCTAGAAGTAGATAGTAATCGTCAATGAGCACAATATTGATCGTGTAAAGATCCGTTGTAATCTATAAGAAGCCATAATTAATACTCCGATAGGTGGTTACAAATGGAATTACCTTTTGGGCCGTAATTATGGAAGATAAAAGTAGGGTCATCATGGAAGCGACAAAGCACGAACGAAATCTTACGTCGTCACGAACTAAAGTTTCTGAGATCTATTAAGTCCGCACCTCACATAGAAGCTTGAAATGCACCACGGGACATGTACTGCAGCCGATCGCTATGTTCCTAAAATTCAAGGAAAGTTCCTTCTCATCCTCGTATTGACTGAAGTCTTTCGATTCCTGCACCCACTCTTCACTAGTTTTGAAGCCTGCTCTTGTGTAAGAAATAGGGTGTTTGTGTAGGTTAAGCTCTCAACAATATACTGCGAGGTCTTTACAGAGTCACTTGTAAGCTGTCGCAGAAAGTGTATACTTCTCGCTGAGCCAGTTTTTTAGACTTAGGTTTTACGACCCCATGAGTAACGAACAAAGTTCCCTGTTCTGCGTAACATCTGTAACCAGTATAATTTCCAATTCCTCCAAATTTCCATTTATTACATAATGATAAAGAAAAACTCTTTGCAACGAATATGTTGTAAACCAATGAAAAATAATTCTCCTTACAACTTGTCCGATATAGTAGACACGTAACTGGAGATGGTTTGGGCAGCGTCTGCGAGCGACAACAGCGCAATCAAGATGTTACAAGGATTCCTCAAAGTCCTGAAAAAAATTAGTCAGCAGTCCATGACCACAATGAATTTAAGGTGTATTTGTTTCAGACATTGCATGCCCGTACTTTGATCGCACTGTTACGTAGCATATTAATAGGTTTCCAATCATTCCAATCGGTGGAACCACTGCATAGAAAATCTGGAAGGGAAGCGGAATCACGTTCTCAGACATTCCGAAGACAGTATCACCTGAAAGCCATATTTGCCAGTGTATGGTGAGAAAGAATCAGGGTGGTCCATAATTTCTGCAACGAACTGGTTAAATTTCGATTTGATTTTTTTGTTGTCGCCTCACCATCATTATCTACCTATTGCCAACGCACTAGAAGATGTTCGATGCCCTTCTTGTGAAACTTCCTAGACTTCGAAGAGAAACAGCATGTCGAGCTTGGTATAGTGATGCTCATAATGGGAATTCTTTCTATAAGAGGTGGTCCTAAGGAAGAATCAGTTGAGCATCCGTCCGCACAAGGTTAGGGCTAAAAGACGGATATAGAAGAGTTCTTCACCCGACAGTCTCAGAAGTCTCTTAGCGATAGTTGGTCCAACATTGGACCGTAGTTCAAAATATCGAGCTTTTGCCCATCATGTGGCTGACTTGTGGGAAATCCCGAGCGGTACTCATGAAAATAAGGAGCATTATGGTCCTTCCGCAATATCGGTATCATAGAAATAGCTATTCAAGAGAACGAGCGATCGGTTGGTCGACCGAAAGAGCAAAAGTGGATTCCACATCACATGTTGCGGGAATTTTGGAGTTCTTAGAAAAATATCTAAGATCAGATGAAAATCTTGCAGAGATTATGAACCTTACTAATGAGAAGCAAAGCATCAATAGCACGGAGAACTCATAAAACCAACAGTGAGACATAGAAGAAACAGCGTGACAGTTCGCGAGATTTTCGCTAGGAAACACAAATTAGTTTAGACTATGAAAATTTGTATTTCTGCCGTTGTAGTCCATTCCAGCACGAATGCATGGCATCTCCGAGCAAAGAATACCCATATGAAGGCTCTGTGTTAAATTACCTCTGATGATAGTTGCTGCTTCAGACATGGCTAAGGGAAGTTTACAAGCTGTCACAGTAAATGTCCTAAAACATCACCTGGATAGGGCTAAATTGGTTTCTCTGCACATGATATATCAAACATAATAAAGATCTGTCGGATTTCTCACTTCTAGCATCTTGAAGCAATTCACAAAAGCAGCATTATGCTGCAGTAGGTTATACTTAATGCGCGCGTGTTCTTCTAATACTTTTCTCTGATTGACAAGAAGCATCCTTGGCATAGAATCAGGTTGAAGGAGTAAGTGACTGTGGCTAATGAATTTCTGATTTAGCCAGCCAATTTCGCCAATTTTGAATTATACATAGAATCCAAATGCGGTTGTTGTGCGATAACCGCATTCAGTAATGTGATAATAAAGGATGTCGCAACTGCTATGATTTCTACTTGAAGGGTTGCATCCTTTGATGCCGAGAAAAGATGTGAGTCCGTACTACTACGAAAAATGATAAAGTACTATGGATTTCCAGAGCCACCGGTTACAGGTAACACACAGATACAATGGAAGTTAGCGTTACAAATTGCTATTTTGAACTAATTTCGGCATCAACATTCCGTGCGCTTTCAAGCTAAAGATGTTAACGCAAATTTTGTCGAACTTCGTTCCACCAACATAATTTGACGGCAGTTTTGTCTGAGTGAGTTGAAAGAAAAACAAGAAACCACTTTGTAGGCACAAGACAGAACAGACTGCGACATAACAGAATAACAAGAATCCTTTTCTAGTAACCATGCTACCTTAATACAATTAAGAACAGAAATTGTATGGAACGTGATTGTGTTCAATACATCAACGCCAAATTTCAAGTTCAAGTTAAATGCGCAAGTAACCAAATATCAATTAATTTCTTTACAGCATATTCTTTTCAGCCTGTGGTCCATCATAATGATCCGACCATTTTAAATCTCGTCATAAACCGGTCCAAACGGAATCTCGATGCGACGAAATCGCGGACAAACATGAACTGGTGGGTGTGGTTGTGTGTTCGTGTGTGGTGTGTGTAGAGTGTGTTTTGTGTGTGTCGTCTGTCCCGCCACGACCTGCTCTGGCAAACTACTCTGTATCATGCGTACCAACCTGCAGCTACTCGTTCGGTCTTTCGATATTGCAGAAAACAGCCAATAATGAATGGCTCATTCACTGATAGAATGAAGGACGAACACACCGATTCCTACCATTTCTAAACTCGAAAGTCAGGATCGTGGACGGCCAAGTCAGCACAATGTGGTATAAGAAAGGGGCATCTCGTAACATCCTTGATACACGCTCGAAGCTGCCACCCTCTCCACATGAAAGTGAATGTCGTTCATCACATGATCTCGACATCATGTAACCTGACTTCCGTGAACGTTCAAGAGGTGACGACCGAAGTAGACGAAATATTGCGGCAAAATGGTTATAAAAGAGGACAACTTCAAAGTTGGAAGCCGTGTCGATCACCATCTGGCACTTCTCTCGTACTACCATATATCACCGATGAGTTCGCAATGGACGTAGACCGCGTTGTAAGGAGATCAGGACTTCCAATAAACCTGATCTTCCGACCACCACCTTCGCTACGACGCATTCTGACATCATCACGTCCATATGAAAATCGGTGCGAACGAACAAACTGCACGATCTGTGGGGAGCAGAAGGTGTGCCAGATGAGGTGTGTTGTGTATAAGGTAGGAGTGCCTCGGTTGTGGAGATTGTTACATTGGAGAAACGGGAAGGCCACTCTACAAGATCTCTAAACAACGCACAGTTCGACACGCACAAAAAGGCCGCCGAACTTCCGTGTTGATCGATTGCTCTTCAGAATATATCAAGTTGATCTCGTGTCGAGCGGAAAGATAAGGGACACATCCTACTTATATATAAGCGGCTAGCGTGTGTGTGGTGTGTGTGTGTATTTTGAACGGAAATTCATAGCTCGAGTCACAGTAACGATAGCGCAGTGGTTCTTACATATGTTATAGGGGGTGGGATGGGGACACAAGTGGTACGTGATAGGAACTGATAACGACTGATAATAGCTGATAAGAGGGGCTAGAAAGCGAGCATCGCCAATTTCGTTTTGCCGTTCATATTGGTAAAAGAGCGTCTATACTTACAAGTGTTATGTGGGGCGGTCCCGGGACATTGGTGGTACATGATTGACTACTATAGCAACTATAATTCGGCTTGATAAGATGCGCTAAACGCTCAAGAGCCGTCGCCATTCCGCTAACCGGGTCCGGCGTTGAACATTCAAGCAAACCACATTTACAAGGTTATAGGCGTGGCGGGACATATGTTTGGTGGCCAAACTGATAACGAGGATAAGGGCCGATAAGAGCGCGCCAACGCGCGAGTCGTCGATTCCGTTGCCTGGCTCGCGTTGACACCAGAGCAACCATACTTACAAGTGTTATGTGGGTGGGACGGGGACATTGTTGGTGGGTGCCAGAAACTGATAACGATTGATAAGGGCCGATAAGGCGCGCCAGAACGCTGAAGTCGTCGATTCCGTTGCCTGGCTCGCGTTGACACCAGAGCAACCATATTTACAAGTGTTGGGGTGGGACGGGGACATTGTTGGTGGGTGCCAGAAACTGATAACGATTGATAAGGGCCGATAAGGCGCGCCAGAACGCCGCAGTCGTCGATTCCGTTGCCTGGCTCGCGTTGACACCAGAGCAACCATATTTACAAGTGTTATGTGGGGTGGGACGGGGACATTGTTGGTGGGTGCCAGAAACTGATAACGATTGATAAGGGCCGATAAGGCGCGCCAGAACGCCGCAGTTGTCGATTCCGTTACGCAGCGTTGACACTGGAGCGTTCCTTCCTACAAATTGTGTGCTTTATTGATAGGATTCGACTGCATAAATCTAAACTTCAGCAAATGATAAGCTTCATTTCTGACGCACTATCAAGAAAACCCAAATTCATTAAACCGCCATTCCATTCGGGCTTCTAAATAATGGTGAATGTAAATGGATGATAAGCATCAGCTCCTCACTTATGTAAAGAGGCATATTTCATTTTGAGACTGACGACAGGAAAATCCTATTCACCGCTTAATTATCTTAATTCAAGAAAAATGCTGGATGTTTACAGAGTTGCGATCAATATACCAGTTCAGCTCCAGACGTTATCACGCGTATTCTCGATGAGCTTCAGTGAAACTGTGGAGGGTCTAACATAGTCAATAGTGTGAGTTAATGGGAGTATCTCATGCCGATATTCCATGGGTCCTCCAGTTTCGCAAAAGCCTGCCGGGCTATGCGCGCGATAGCGGGCGAAGCAAAACTGGTGGAATAAAGCAGATGTCACCACGATCACAACAAGTGAGAAATCAGAGGCAATAAGACTTAATGTGAGGCTGTGCTACGTGCGAGAGGGAAGTCACCGTGACTATGAGAAGATCGTTCCCTTCGCATAAACCACTTAAAAGCCACGTACCTTCCTCATTCTTCCGTTCTCAACCATCCCGTCCTCCCCCTTCCCCCTCCTTTACTGTAGGACGGCATAGGTAGGATGCACTTGCTATTTAACAATGTTTGTTGTGTTGAATTGTATTGTGCAATGTTTTTCAGTTGATCTGAAGAAGGGCTTAGGCCGTCAGAAACTTTATGAAAAATGATCTCGATTCACATATATCCTCGCACGGAATGAAGCTCAAGGAAACTTTCAATACTACGCATGAAATGAGGACCACTTCAATGCTTTATCTGCCATATCAAAGGGACACGAGTAGCCTGCGCAGCCCTGCAGGGATACCAATCACACACCCACACACACACGCACACACATTTTTCTGCACGCGCACACAACCTCCACAAGAGCGCACGCACAGCCCGCAAGCGTGCAATGGATGCGCCGAGCTGAGACACTTATCTAAGATACATTCTCCAAACCTAAGGAGGCCCTCTAATAACACCAAACGGGTAGGACCGCTCGGGAGAGGCTGCTAGAATCTCAGGGCCCGGATAGGCTGCCTAAACGAAGAAGGACTAAGATGGCGATCTGTACTTTCAACGCACGAACGCTTGCATCCGAAGCTCACATCGAAGATCTGATGATGCAGGCCAGGAAGATCAAGTACGACGTCATCGGACTGACCGAGACGAGAAGGCACCGCCCGCTACACGCCGTTTTCGATACTGGAGAAGAACTGTTCTTTGGAACAGTAAATCTCGGCGATACGCACGTATCGCCGCACGCTTCTCAGTGATCACACAACACACTTCGACTGCAAGCCTATGCATAGCAAGCGAAGAGCAGCAGTATTAGCTGAAGCAGCAGAGGATGGAGAGGAGCTCATTCTGCCCATGTCCATCTGCCTACTTATCAACTGCAAGAGGATGGATACGTCGTCCCCTCAGTTCTCTCTTCCGAAGTCCGACACGCCATCAAGTCGGTGAAGAATCGTACAGCACCCGGTCTCGACAGGGTCAAACCGGAACATCTGAAGAACGCACCGCCAGTTATCATCAAAACTCTGGCTCGACTCTTCACGCGCTACCTGTCGGAATGCAAGGTACCCACTCCGTGGAAAACCAGCAGGACCGTGTTGCTGTACAAGAAGGGAGACTTGGACGACATTGGCAACTATCGCCCAATCTGCCTGCTGTCTGTAATCTACAAGCTATTCACTCGAGTCATCCTTAACAGGATCGGCAGAATACTAGATGAAGGACAGCCATGCGAGCAAGCAGGGTTTCGAAGAGGGTTCAGCACGATCGACCATATCCACACGGTTACAAGACTCATTGAAGTTTCACGAGAGTACAAGATGCCGCTTTGTCTCACGTTCATCGACTTGAAGAAGGCCTTCGACTCTGTGGAGACAGAAGCGGTCATCGAAGCCTTGGGCAACCAGGGCGTCCCTACTCAGTACATCAAGATTCTTCGTGAGCTCTACAGCAACTTTACGACCAGAATCTCACCATTCTACAAGGAGGTCATCATCGACGTCAAGAGAGGGGTTCGACAGGGCGACACCATCTCGCCCAAACTCTTCAGCGCCGCTCTCGAGAACGTCATGCGTCAACTGGAATGGGAAGACATGGGAGTGAAGGTCGACGGCCGGCAACTACACCACCTTCGTTTTGCTGACGACATCGTTCTTATAACGCCGAACATCGAGCAAGCGGAGCGAATGCTGGCTGATTTCGACTGCGCCTGTGGTAAGGTCGGTCTACAGCTGAACCTAACGAAGACGATGTTTATGAGAAACGGATTGGTTCCTGATGCCCCATTCACGCTCAACGGAACGAACATCACCGAATGCTCCAGCTACGTGTACCTAGGTCGGGAAATCAATATGATGAACGATCTAGCTCCAGAGCTGAGCAGGAGGAAACGAGCGGCATGGGGAGCGTATAAGAACATCGAGGGAGTAGTGAAGAAGACGAAGAACATCCGGCTCCGTGCCCACCTCTTCGATTCCGCTGTCCTTCCTGCCCTAACCTACGCCTCAGAGACTTGGACTCTGCGCAGGCAGGACGAGCATGCGGTCAGCGTTATCCAACGCGCTGTCGAGAGGACGATGCTAGGAGTAACCCTATACACGCAAGTGCAGAGGGGAATCCGGAGTTCCGAACTACGCCAACGATCGAAGATCAGGGACGCTGCCGTTTTCGCCAAGGAATCGAAGATAAGGTGGGCCGGACACGTCATGCGATTTATGATGACCGTTGGACGAGAGCGGTTCCCTTGGCGGGAGGCGCAGCGACCCAAGGCTTCGCGAGCTCTGCAATAGAAACCGACACGTCAAGGCGTGTCCAGATTCGATTAACCACGCATGGTTTAGCGATTTGAAAAAAAATTCCGCGCACGGACATACGAATGCAACGGTGCCGGGTGGGAGATTTTAGCACAGAGATGAGAGAGAACCCCCATGGAATGCCTCTAATGTCATCAAGCCGAATGAGCAATACTAAAATCAGGCATTTTTTCACTGAGTTAGAATACTTAGCGTCGGCAGATGTTGATACACTAGGACTAAGCCCAAGAGGGGGGAACCGTGAGGATCGACCCAAATTTCTCGATCTTTTTCAGAATTTCTTCCCTTCGAAGCTTTGGCTCACTCACTTGAATCTACCTTCCCCGCCCCCCTACCCCGACGACATGAGCGCCATGATCACTAACAGCACTGAGCTTTTCATCTTCCTTGAAACTTCCTTCCCATCCTCGCTGTGTTTCCAAATCTCCACGCGTTAGAATTTATTTTGAAGCCTTGCGGATTTTATCTGCGATCTGTTTATCACGTTTTGACGTGCTGAATTCCACTGCAAAAGCATGCGAAAGTTTGCCTCGTCCGGCTAAGAATTTTTGGTTCGCAAACATCCTGAATTGAAATTCATTAGATTTTTCTGTCTAGGAATTTGTAGAGGAGCAAGAAAGGAAGCCTACATAAAAGTCGGTGGCTTTGCTGAACTGAATTTGGAATGATTCATGCGTTAAATACCTCCCCGCATCCTAAGTCTGTGTAGCGAACTGTTACCTATATCAAGGCTGGCGACGGTCACTTCAATTTTTTTTCAACCGATAGGTTGTTGGTCCAATTTTTATAACATAAAATTTTTCCGAGCGGAAAAAATAAAGTCGAGCGTTTCTCAAGGTGCTCGTAATCTTTTCTCACCCTTTAAATGTGACATTAGACTTCAGCACGATTAATAATAAAATTATTGATTTCGTATATCCATTGATATTTATGCACTTTTCCCAAAACTTTTGGTTTTACAAAGTGAATGGTTCAATTGTACACAAATTTATTAATTTTATTATACGAATAAGCGGATTGCTGATTTTTCACCTGCCTTCAATAAATTCGAAAAATCTATGAATTTTTCAAACCCAAATTTGAGCTAAAGGTTGAAATTTTCTGTGGATCAGAAAACACGTAGTTAATAATTGTTGCAAATTTGGAGACGATCCACTGATTTTCAGAAGAGAAAACTTCAAAACCGTTTGTTAATCGATTTTTTTGGCCACCAGTGTACATGAAGAATTTCGAAAACTGATAAATCGTTCAAAATATTGCAATAGAATGTTCACTTACGGTTTTGCAAAAAAAAGCTTCTTCGAACAGATTGCGCGGGTGGTAAAGCGCCTTTTGTGTGCCCGCACCCAGTAGCATCAAATCTGATCGTGAGTGCTATTTGGGTAACTACAGGTTACGGTGTAAGAGCGCCGGAAGGGAAACTTACAACATCCACTTCCTGTGTTATACATAGTGCTGCGTTTCACGACATCTGATAAAGGGTTTCCTGCATAAATAAGCACATTTGTAGGAGCACTTAGACAGCAAACTACGGAGAAGAAAAGTAGAGCGACGAAATCACTCAAAACTTCACCTCAAATTCATGTATGTAATGACTTGAAGGATAATTTTGCACGAAGATTTGGTTTCACAACTCACCTCTTCTTAGCTTATCTGTGGCAGAAGAGGAAAACGAAGCAGGCACTTA
>MU871639.1:2377-21045 GCA_036418205.1 Ostertagia ostertagi
GGGCGCTCACTCTGTCTAACCGGCTTATCGCCCGGGATTCTCCTCTAGCATTCTGGGATTTCACACCCATCAAGGCCTGTTGTGCTTCAAATCACAAACGTCGTGATTCGAAGCACGACAGGCCCTGATGGATGCGACTCATAAATAGGAGAGTGCGAGGCGCAGAGGAGAGTCAGCAGTGGTGCATGGGTGCAGTGCATGATGTGCTCCTTATGCATTTTCTTCCCTTCTTCTGCATTATTTTCCTTCTTTCGAGTTCATGGCTTATTCTAATTTCATAGTTTCATGCAGCATTTACTTTCTTTCTAGTTCATGGCTTATTCCAAGCTCTTACTTCATGCTTTCTTATTCATGCATTATTTAACTTCTTTCCGGTGCATGGCTTACTCCAAGTTCCTAGTTCATGACTTCTTATTCATGTTTTCTCTGAGCACGACATATCGGATTTGCGATGGGCAATCAGTATTCTAGGTTGACACACTTAATATCATTTATGTGTTTTTACCCACTTCTCCTGTGCATGGCGCAACACAGCCCTTTATTTCATAACTCATTTTCCATATTTTCTCTTAGTATCTTATTCTCATGCTTCTTCTAGCACTTGAATCTGAAATATGCCCATTAACCATTGCAGATTTAATCATTACCGTTTCTTTTTGTATTACACATTATTTTGTATTTCGTAACGTAATGGTAGATTATTTTTTTTGTCATTCGTTTAATTACCCAAGTTTGAGGTGTTCGATTTCGCTGGTCAATAAAGGAGCATTGCATACCGCGTGGCACAGAAGCTGCTCCCCTTTACAGTTCTTAAGTTCGCCACTCACTTGCAGCATTAATTCCATGCATGTTTATGAACTTCGTCGACACTCTTGATATTTGAAATATGAAGAAACACACCTTATTGTATCCATATAAAATCTCGTAGCCAAGTTTATCCATCAAATCTAATGTTCGAGGCATATGCCTCATGAACATTGTTCGAGAAGTTGAGTCGAAGCCCAGGATATCAACAGAATAGCGCTTTGGCTTTTCAATGATTGACGTTTTTCTTCGTCGTCTTCCATAACGATCAAACGATTCTGTCTCATCGGACGGGTAAACCTGAGGAAGAGAGAAGACTGAATGGTTTTCGAGAATGTGGAACGCTGTTGGTCGTAACCTTGTTCTTTTCTCTTGAAAAGTCTCTCATGCCAGCAAAAGCCTTCTCAAAAATCATAGTTTTATTTTGATAGCAGCGAATGTAGAACGCATCAGCGTTTGCATAGAATCGAGTGTTCTCTGGGGCCTGAAACAAAGGATTACTTCGTAGATACACTATAATAATAATTGGATGAAGCTTTTGCCGCTGATCAATCCCGTTTTTGGGATGCGGCACGCATTGTTCTTCCTGTTATACATTCGTAGTGTCATTTGCCTGGATGTGGCCTATACGATCACTTGCAGGGCAACCGATTCAGTTCTTATCGTATCCGATAAGCTTGGTACCAAATAACCGACCCCAGAGGGAAGAGGAATGGCTGCCCCAGACGACCCACTCCCCGGATTAGACCCCCGGATCGCGCGCCTGGTAAGCAGCGCCACGTGTACTACAAAACATTCCGCTCTCGGATACACTATAGTGAAAACAACTTCGCAACAAGTTGAATTCGTCAGTCAGCCATTTTCTGAGCCCTCCATTCCAGCTCCAACTTTCCCCACTCCACTGCTCATGAATTCTTCCTGAAGCTCTGCTCAAAATCACTTTGTGACTCTCAGGTGAAAATGAGATTTGGGAGGGGCACTCCTTGTTACCTTATCCTTAGTGTTAAAGTGCATTTCTCCGGAACTTCAAGCACATGGGTAAGATAATACGTAAATGGTGCATTTGTAGCGTACTTTTGATAAGGAGCGGTTACTGTTCTATATTCTACCTTGTCACATCCCACGCAATTGATTCCATCTAGTAATCCTGCCTGGAGCTCCTCCAACTTAAAGGCACAACCCAGGCAGAGGTCGTGTGAACTCTTCTCTTCGGTCAGAAGTATAGAACCCTAGGGGACAATCACAAATGTGGCGTTCACGTGCACGGAATTCGACCGACAAGAACGCTTTGGGCTTGCAAAGTAAGCTGCTCGAGCTGCAGCGAACGAGCTCTCTTATCAGGCCGTTGTCTGGTGCTCTCTCATCTGATGCGCTCTCTCGCCCCATACTCTCCTCTTCGCGCTTAGTCTCTCGTTCCTTTAGCACAGCCAATTAGGAAGGTGAGTGAGCCCTCAACCTGAGCGTTTTCGACGGATTCTTTTCCTTTTTTCTTCACTGCCGGCCCACTTGGCACCGATACATTCACATTCGTGTGCAAGAGCCACACCAGTGCGATCCTGGGGCATGCCTTTAATCTGGTAAGAATCCATCTTGGGTTGATACCGTTTCATCGACCATGGTGGTGGATAAGTAACGTTAGCGGACTTTCTTCATCATTACCCCGGTATTAACCAGAAGTATAGTTTTCAAATGAGTTGTTTATGAATTGTGAGCGTTGTTGTTCTTACCTTTAGTATTGGAGAGCACAATGGAGTTGCCCCTAACCACATTTTCATTTGACTGTCTTTAGTGAATTCTCTTCTACCAAAAATACCTGTATGAGTATTTCTTTTCCAGAGAAATGAATTCAACGACCAATGCTTCAAATCATTCACGATATACTCGATATCTCGAAGTCAGATTAGGCGTGTCTATGGGTTTGACGTGGCGGCCGCCGCATTTGATGGAAGTTGCGCGGATAAGCATGCTCTGCTGATATCCAATGGAGTACGTTAGAAACAGCCTATCCTCACGGCTTTTATCAAGTGCGGCAAAGGCCACGTCAAATCCATAGCCACGCCTAATCTGACTTCGATATTTCGACTGTACGAATCAATGAACAAAAAGTTTTCAATCCTCAAATCGCAAAGGGAGAGTGGAAGTATTGCAGTCAAGGCAAATATGGCTTAAATTTGCTATAAAAATAACAACAAAACTGCTGGCGGTTGAATATGGCACACTACCAAACAAGGGTCCATCTTCACCTCACTCTCGCAGCAGAAGCATGACAAAACGTGAGGTGAGTTTGAAGGCAGTTAAAATGATGAAGCGAATTGTGGAAAAGGAGAAATTTGCTTACTGAGAAGGAAAGCTGGCCTTGCTAAGGGCCGAGGTCGTCGTGCCTTGACAGCGGAATCTTCACTCGTAACGGTATAGCAAGGCCTTACCCGTGTTTGACCGCCGCCGTGGAAAGCCCCGCCTTAGGGTTGCGGGCCCAGCCAATGATCACTTGTAAGTAAGGAGTTGTCGTATTTGGCGAGAACTGGAGAAAGGATGTGCAATACGTATTCATTGGTGACGTCATCTATCGTGAAATCTCGTCGAGCGCGAAGTTAGCGAGTAGAAAAGGGGCCAGGGGTTTCAGGCCATTCCTTGGATTTATTCTCCACTACGCCACTTGCCACCTCTTATTTCATTTCACCTAGCGACCTGTTAATTGTACCTTTTGATTTGAGGTCACCATTACCGCTGAAGTGCTACGGATTAGAATTTGCCTTATTTTCAAGGTAATGTCTAATTATACGGCGTACACAAAATAAAACAAATCAACCTCTACAGTGGCTACTTCAGAAATCTGTCTAGATCCTTCATTGGTCGTGCTGTTTCGAAGTCCACCTTCAATAAAAACAACCTAAACATGTACGTGAACACATTAGCAGGATTGAAAGTCTTTAGAAAAAATTCCCCTACCCACCTTGCACTTCGCATTTTCAGTGACGTTTGGATACCGTGTAAAGTGAGGATGTACATACATGTGCCCTTCGCTGTCCATGGTAGCAAAGTCAAAATCTTCGTACGGGCACTTCAACTGTCGAAGGCGTTCGCTAACTCGCCAGCCCTAAATGATATTGACCAATCCTGCGAAAGAACATACTTCAATCTACTGACTCTATCTGCTTTACATTATCGTGGGAGCATTTTCGAACAATTGTTTCAAATTCACGCCCCGAGACAAGGCCACTGGTGATACGTTCAGATGAAGTGGAAACGGAGAATCAGAGCTACTTCCAAAGGTTATTGAAAAGCTGATCTCATGGTTTGGAAGTGAGCGAAGTGAGCGCTAGAATCTTGCCAATGCTCTCAATTAATGGTCATGGCTCATGAGCAGTATTCGGTATATACATAGATCAATCCCGGATGGAAAGATGATAAAGCCAGCTGGATCAATGTATCCCTATAGGAGCATATACCACTACGCAATGACGTTCTTGTGACTTGAGACTCGACAAGGACGCTTGTGAGTTGGATGCGAGCGACTGCAACTGCTCTTCATAGGGTGTCTGCGACAAGCACGTCCTTTGTGCTATCTCGTTTGTGGCAATTGCTGGCGTCACAGACTCCCCGAAGGTCCATGAGATGAGGTTTGATCTCAATGTTTTTTCAATTCTTCTCACTCTTTCCTTTACCGGGCCCGCCTTCCATCTACGTTTATCATTTCTAAGCAAACCATTCCCTTTGTTTGGAAATTGCTCAATGCACTGCAAATCCCAGCTGTCCCTCCAGGATTGGCTAATTGACACTATATCGGGAGGATTTCTTTTGAATATCTTCCCGGGCCTCCAAGTGCTACACCATTTAGCAATCATTTTCAACGAAACCAGAACGTCTGAGAGAATAAAATTAGTGAATTTCGGGAAGCCTACCCCTTGCAGGTTTGTAAAGACGAAATATCACTCAATTCGGACGAACCATAAACCGGGCGCAACTAGCGCATCCCAAAAATACAAAGACTAATCAACGCCAAAAGCTCCACTCTCTATTCTTTCCCTAATCAGAAACACAAAATATGGGCCACATGATTTAGGAAGGTCACCATGAAGAAAGCGGCCTAATCAAAAAGGAATCCAAGTGTAATAGCAAGAAAGTGGTGGAGCACGCCGGGCCATAAGTGTAATGGCCCTTTCTGGAACCACGGTCCTTAATTCAGGGTTCGAGGGCACCACATCATGGAATTGGCGTGAGGCTTGAGTGTGAGTGCATCCACAAAAACTTCGAGGCGCTTCATGTAGAATCGCATCCATTGCTCTAATCGGCAATAGTTATCTCTTGTGTGGATCCGTAGGGATCACCCTGTTGGGCAACTTCTTGCTTTGGAGAGGCCAAATTCATCACCAAACCTGACCGTTCTGGCGTGCCTTAGCAGGACTAGAAAACTTAAATCACCGTTTGTACCATGTCGAGTTGTTCCACTCTTTGTCATTTTTCCAACTGATATGATTGATTCAAATTTAATGAAAAATACAAAATACCTAGGAAAGCGGTGACAAATACAGGGTGTCCCATAAATATTGCGCCACATTTTGAGCTTAAATCCTGTGGATGTTTATAGCTTTTCAGACGTGGTCATGATTCTTCTCTACAGTGCACGGTAGGCCGCGCAGCGGTTTAAATTTCAAAGAAGTGCGATGATTATCACCGGATGCTCGACCTAGCTGAGCGAAAGATGTTGTTGAAGTGCTGTTGAAGTTTAGGCGTATCATGATATCTAGGCCGAACCGTATTTGCCCCATTAAAGGCAAAAAGTCGGGCCTCAATAAGGGGGTATTTATGGCGATTGAAACTGAGTGTAGAGATGCGAAGTGGAACGACAGTGGAGAAAAAACTGAGAAAAACCGTCGACAAGGCCGTTAACAAAACCCTCTTTCCCACTAGCAGTGAAGGAGGCTGGCTTGGGGAAAGAGGCACGTACAAACAAGTTTTCTGGAGATGTCAGTCGTTCTATCGCTTATATACGGCGGCGCGTTGTGATCCGGAGCAGGGGGTAACGTCTCTGCGGGTGGCGAGCCATGGCACAAAGAGGCGACGGAAAGGGATTTGATTTGGTCATAAGTCGTGGACTCGATGCTTAGAGAATCGCTTACGCGTGAGAGTGTGCTAAAGAGCATACGGGTCCAACAACTGCTTGCAAGCATTGTTAGATCTCGGCCCTTGACGCCACCTCTCCACTAATTTGGTGTGTCTTTTGGCGCCCTTACGAAAGTGGCTTGTAAGCCTGCACAAACGTGTACTACTTCTTTGGCCGAATCCAGAGAAGCGGGCGAACACACATCAAAATACGTGTGAAGTGCTGTGTGATGTAGTGGGCTGGTGGCTGGACCGTAAAAGTATATTTAGGACTCGGGGGGCTGAGGATCGGGCAAGATCCTCTGCGCGATCCAGGCTACAATATTACAACCTTTGACCCCATGCTCCTTCCTGGAGGATGCCTTGGGGAAGCTTAATTTGAAAAAAACAAGGAAGATCGCTTCAAGCGGGGACTAGCAACTTATTAATGATGGTGCGGAGGTCTAATACAGGTCAGTCACCATTACTACCTGTTTGAAATGAAATACAGCACAATACTAAACCTAGTTAAAAGACGTTGTCACTATCCTCCACTTAGGTATCTGGCCACTTTGAGGAAAAAAACCTGATCCCTTTAAATCGGCGTCTGCATATTGGAGAAATTCGTGCACGACCTTAAAGGCACGCTCCACGATTAGGCGCGCTTGCCTCTTCCATCCCGGGGGTAGTAGGCAGGCGGACAAGTGTTGTTGTCGCACCCCTTTTGCCGCTTGAAAGTGCGCGACAAAGGCACAAGCAGCTCGTCCGACCTGCAACTCACACCTTCGTCCGCAAGCCCCACCCTCGCTGTCCGTTGCCACGTGGCGCTGCTTGAAAAGCGCGGGCGCATTTGAGGCAGCGGTCCCACCGCGATCCTGTGTCAATGGCACTGGAGCAACTAGAGTCAGGCTCGCGAAACTCGTCCAACGCGCCTTTTCTCTATCCCAAGGTGGAATGTTGCTGAAATAGGGGAGGTTTCTGTACGGGGCGTAATCTGTGATTTCGTTTGCTTTCCTTCTCTTTTATAGACCACCTCCCACCTCTAGTATCATGATTAAAGGACGAATTTACGATGGAAAAGCAACCCATTCCAAATTGAGGTAGAGATGGTGAGTAGTACCAGAAAGAAAGCGAAACCACGAAAAACGGCCCAGAACCGGAGAAATGGGACCCCTTCCTTGTCCGTTGATTTGAGCATTGATGCGACTCTCATCGCTGTGCCCTCTTCAACACTACGCTCTCTCAGCTATCTAATCACTCGCCACCTATTGTACTACGGCGAGTGATCAGACGATCGGTGGGCGGAGATCGCCGAACTCGCCAACTTTGAGCCATGCTAGATCTCAGAGGTCAAATCTTTCGATGCCGATTGCGTGTCTGTCCGCACCCTCAAGAGATTCACCGCTCTCCCCACTAGGCGATTTCTCCCTTCTTCGACCTTCGTTCTTTCCGTGCAATCCTCCTTTATGCTTTTGGACTCCTATTTTATCCCGAATCTTGCCTTAAACCGAATGGCTTCCTATACCATGGTTCCTACGTGCTGCACCATCCTATGCAAGCTGTGTTAAGGGACAGAGCCTGCACTAAACATTGCATCCACATGGATGAGCCGAAGCCTTTTCTCTGCAAAGTTTCGAAGAGAACACCCCAGGATGCCATGCGGGCCACAGTAGAGTTGCGTTCGAAGCAATTGGGAGCCATACTCACAACAACAGGGGGGGGCATACCGAAAAAACCGTCATTCTTTTCAATATGTGAATGTACGGCTACAAAATGTGCATGACCTCTCGAAGATACATCCAATTTTATAGAAGTTGTAAGTGACGAAAAGTGGTGCAATATTCATGAGACACCCTATATGTCCACCAGTAAAATGGAGAACGTACAATAATAATAATTAAATTGCTTACTGATTCTATAATGATTTTTTAGGACTATAAGGTAGAATAGTTTGAAAGCTTACCACTAGCTTACCATATCGCTAGCGTACAAGTTCGGCAGGGGAATTTGCATTTGTTGTCAAACGGATGAAATAAAGCCGAGTTCCGATTCAGATTTTCGTATTTCGGAAAGTATTTGCATTTTCCTCGGGCTAATCATAAGCCCAGTGTCTGCTGTGCGTAGACGCGATATGCAACTGATTCAAGCCAGAAGAATGTTGCTATAGCACAAATGAATGCCTAAACAAATAATGAATATCTTGCTTCATTGTGGTTGCCAAGTTTTGGGATCAATGAAGAAGGGAAGGGCTGGTTTCTCAAGCCGAAATATCTGTTTTCCAGGTATAGTACAGCCAGGATCAACCGCCCGGTCCAACGTGGGGGTCGGGTTGGCCGAAGTGAGAGGGGGTCGTATTCGCTGAGTTAACTGTCGCAATGCGGAATGACTGAAATGTAACGCGGATTGGGAATGAAGATCTAGTTCAGCCTCACAAGCCGATTACCACTAGAATGGCGGGCCTTTAGCGCGCAGTCCGAGTGCTTTTTTCAACTATAACACAAACGAGTGCATGGCGCCACCTAGCTAGTAAAAAGAGCGTGACATGGTTTAATGCTGCCAAAATTACAGCAAAAATTTGCGAAGAATATAAATTTACTCGTGTGTACTTCCTGGCAATGAGTTCAGTGTTACTGTCATGAAGCCACAAGCATTCATGTCGATCATAATAAAAAATAAACCATTATCCTCGAAATCATGAAAAAAAAAAACCGTTCAACGCGGAACAATTTGAAATTGAATTGAAGAATGTTGTGTAGTTCCAAGCCCAAAAAATAGCGCTCGCCAAAATCGGTCCGAAAATCCCTAAAACGAGTCCAACGGCAATATTTGTGACTTCACTGATTTGACAGACCCTAGCGCTCTAGAAAGCGCGTAACTTTCCAGGTCTTATTCCAGGGAGCAAGATGCAAAAGGTTGAATACTTGAAGAAGTTATAGTCATTGAAAGCCAAAAAAATCACAGTTGTGCACAAAAAACGGTCCAAAGGGGCGATTTTTTGAAGAAATGAAACTTTACAAAAGTTTGAGTACTTTTTAGAAAGAAAACAATCTGGATTCCAAAATTTCTTACCGCTTCTCACACTTTCTTATTTGAAGAAAATTACAACCTTTTAGATGAAGAACACATTCTTGTGAAGTCTTAATTCTCTACTCCACGGCTAGCGAAGTTTTGAAGGGCGGCACAACCCTCGTAGTATTCTGAAACTGGCTGCTTCGCAGATCGCAAACTTTGGAAAAATTCTCATAATGAGGGAATTACACTCATTTGAATACTTAGTCCACGTCAGTCTATCCGCGCCAGGCTGTGGAAGATCGTGCGCGCCAATGCAAATGTGACGCTATTGCGCTCTATTTAGGCACTTTTGCAGTAGACTGTCGTGCTCTGATATGCGCTATGCACTCGTTCCCAACTCAAAATGACTATGAATATTTACATTTTGATATGTGTTTGTGTGACCGAAATGGAAATATATTTTGTGGTCTTGAAAGCCAAGTCATGGAAGCTTACTGCCATTCCTGCTCAAAGTGTCATTCGGACGATAGGCCTATCCTATTCAGCAATTAATGAAGGCAATCATTTTGCGATTTCGTGCTTATCAGTGAACTACTGTAGCTCATCTGACACATCTGTTGGAATTCAAGCGGAGTGTCTTGTGTTTTGTGGTTTTATTTCCCGTTATGCTAGCCTTTTACTTGGCAATGTGCAGTACATAAGAAGTACAGGGATGGGGGGGGGGCTCGTGTTAAAAATCTCCAAGAGGAGGGAGCGTAAACTTTAAAAAACGGTCCAACGTGACGGACTTACCCCTGAGTACAGCTGCTACGCACGAACATTTTTCATTGCTGAGGTTGGCCTTGCACTTTTGAGAGGTAGCAAGGCTTGTTTCGTCAAAGGCTCTCTGACGCAATCCAGATGGTCAACAAGCGGTTCCTTCTTGGATTCGCAGGATATTTTTCTTGTTATTCTCACATACATTGAATGAATAGCAGTAATATTCATTCAATGACAAATTAAGAAATAGAAACAAAATAAAGCAAATACTGCAGAAGACTATGCATAATAATCTCGTTGAGAACCTTTTCTACAGGAGCTGAAAATTTTTCGCACCATTCGGCCTTCGACCTTCTGGGGGCATTGAGGAAGGCGTACAGGTGCAGAGTTCTGAGATCGGCTAGGCTGGAAGAAAGGGGTCCCATTTTCGCATTCTTGACGGATTTCTTTGCTTTTTTCGCCACTGGGCATTATTCAGCATCCCACTTCCACTATGAACCCAGTCCAATCTTATCGTAATCCCTCGCTTTAAGTAGGGATAGAGGACGCACAGAAAAGTATTGAAGCACTGGCTTATTCACCAATCATCATTAGCTGATTAGTGATTAAGTGCTCTTATCGTAGCAGACACTGCGAGAACGGTGGATGACACGCTTCGATCCACGAGCTGTGCAGGGGCAGTAACGCAACCTACCACTGATCTACCCATTCCTTATAGAGTACACGTCCATAATGCCAAGTTGCTGATAGAATAATGTGAGACATCATCTCAAATTCGCAATGCCTCTAGAGGTTCGCTACTTGCTGTGAGGATCGGAAGGCTCCGAAGAGCTCAACGTGCAATGTAAATGAAGGTGGGCAGTCTACACGCGCGAACTGATCTTGTATCTAATGCTCGTAAAAAATGGGGCTAGATGATTTATAACAGCATCCAACTTTTCTAAGCGGAAGCGTAAAGGTACAGGGTGCTATAATGCGCACGGCCCACCATTATGCCCTCAATTGTGCATCGTCTGGGCCAACCAAACGTTCTATCCTTTCGTAACACTTGATTACTGCCAGAATTGTCTGAGAGGATACCTCTTTTTGCTCGGCAATTTGCTATTTAGCCGTTATCGCAAAGTGCTACTAAAATTCTGACTGAAAGTGGGCGCATCACAAAAAGGAGTTTATCAAAGCTGTAAAAGTTGACAATCTAAATATGATGACAGCTAGCTTTCATTATCCGCCAAAGTGCATCCATTTTGAGTGAATTTACAACCAAGCCACGAAGTAGCGATTTTACGTTTGCTTAATATGGAGGCAGTATGATTTTTAATTGTTCAAAAAGCTGAGAATCAAAGAAGAAAAAGATACGAAAACAACAAGGAAAGCAGTTTCGGATGAGATCACTTACCAGGAAAAGGAACTTGCATTGATGGGATTTCATTTCCGATAGATTTGGTCTGGAATGCGCCGCCGATCAACGTCCTTCCCAAGCACGACCGCCCTGAACAAACTACAAATAGTCTAATCTCATTGCTCTCGCAATCGTTTGACCAGCTTTAAAAGGCATTCCGTGGCATTCTTCGTATGCTAGTTTTCATTAGCTTGCAACTGAGAGGTCCACCTCAAACCATCTTCTCAGAGACCTTTTTGAGGAATTAATTTCTAACAATTGAGGACCATGAAGAATCGGTAAGGTGACTGGGTGAAGATGGAGATGGGGGGCACTCAATTCTCCTCTGCGGTCCTAACGATAAGAATCGAAACAAAGCTAAGGATAACTCCAACGGAGAGCGAAAAGGGTGCAATCACGATGAAGAAGGATTGCATTGGGAAATATAAACGCCACACGCAGTAGTTTGGCTGCTAAGGGAGCAGGATGTGGCGCTCCCACGACGAATGGTGCGCTAGCTCCTGATCACATCTTGAAAAGAGCTTTGCCCCAGCGTTCCACTCTCTGTTCAGTTTGTGGTTTGGGCGAGCTGCATTTTATTATAGTTCGTTCTTTACAGCAGGAGCAACTCCTCGACAACTCCTCAGCAACTATCGACTGGAGCGTGGATTGGCGTGGTGCCACCACATTGCGGCACACTCGTTCGCAAGTTGGCCGTCTTAAAGGCACTTGTAGGGATCGAATTTTTGTGTCATTCCGCTCGAAAATCAGGCTGGAACTGCGATGAGCAACGCCAGTGGGAAGAAAAGCGAAGTGGTATAGAAAACGCTAAATTTCACTTGCGAGAGACATAGCGCTACGAGGAGAGGAGAAACGCGAGAAAGCCCGTCCGAGAGGGCGCAGCCTTGCCGGGATTGATAACAGGGTGAAAATCGTGTCGAGGAGGTAGTCGCAGAAGTACGACCCCCCTGAAATCGAAGTCCTGGCACGACCCCCCCCCTAAACAGAGCATACGCAATAATTCAATTAATAAACAAAAAAATCCTGCAAAATAATGTTATACGCCTTCTCTTGTCATCTATGCACTTTCTTTCATCGCTGCACACTTTTGTGTATTTGCTGAAATATAGACTCGAGGAAAGAGGCATTAACTTTGTGTGACCTCAAAGTCAGGTTTCTTCAGAAATGCACAGAAATCCTGAAGGCACGGGGTTGCGATTGGAATCTTAATTCCTGCTTGAGTATATCACAAACAGCCGAGTGTATCAATCAACGGCCGATTCACGAAAAAACCGTCGAAATCTACACCCTCGATGAAAAGTTCCATTCCTCCATTTCCCAACCTTTTGAACAGCACGCGGTAGGGTTAGATAGAGCTAGATTTGCTACTATCAGGCAGTATTGGAATTGCTATGAAAGCCTTCCATTCGAAGAGATATAGTCTCTCAAAATCCGTCGAGGGAGCGTCGAGGATGCTGAATTTTCATGCGAGTTTTTGCCACTTGAAAGGCAATATCTCTCTAATTGTCGCAAGATATCGAAAAGGGTCGAATCAGTTTGAAAGCGTAGGTTCAGCTTTCTAAACTAGTTTAACTTCCTTCTACATTGTTAGTTGAGGAGATATTTGCGTCGAGGATCTATCGAGGGTGATTCTCGGCCGCTCAAAAATCCGCTCCCTTCTTCACCATTGCAGGTGTAATTCGTTGGCAACGCTCGAAATGTGTCTAGAATACATTCTTCCAACGTAATCGATAAGAAAAGGGGCAATTGTCATCATCCGATTTTGTCTTAGTATAAGCCATGCATCCGACCTCCACTCGAAGTTGCAGAATCGATTGAAAGGTGTTATATGATCATGATTAGTTGACAGAAGCTGCATTAGTAAACACATTTCGTAACTCCTACAACCCTAAAGAACAGCTTCATTTGCCCAGGGCTTTTCCTTCACGGTTGTCGTTTTTGCGACAGGGTCCCTAACAACAGTGTCATTCTCAGCGAGGTATTAAGGGAGAAGGAGCGGCGATAGGCAGAGGAGGTGCCTTTGCAGCGCGTGCGCACATGTGGCAGTCTTCCTTGCAGGAATGCACTTCCATTTTTCAAAACTGCTTTAAAATATTCCTCTCATAAAGGTAGAGGAATGGAGTGACTGAACCTGCAAAGAATATTTGTTTTTTCAGATGTCTTCCTTTTCTGCTGCGCTACACCCTTTTACCCCTATCTGCACCACGATACCACTGATGTTACTGACCCCCAAGAGTACGACCCCCCATGACCCAGCCTGACAAGTACGACCCCCCCTGGATTTCTTCTACCGATATTAACCCTTATTGATAATGGTGGCAACATGGCAGCGCACAGAGCAAGGCCTTAGCGCCGTTGAATCGCACTTATGAGCCGGGACAGTGGCGCCCCTCCTTCCCATGTGGACCCCTCTTTCTCACACCAAGAGAGACTTGCTCTCGGGACCTAGTCCCGTCTCGTGGCTTTAACACATTGACGACATTGAGACGCGGTAACGCGTCTCACTTTGCGCACCTCGTTGGACATTGAGACGCGGTTGCGCGTCTCACCCTTGTCATCCCTTTTTCTAGCGTATGCGGGGATTCTTCCCAATTTGCTTGCCTCTATTCTATGGATTACAACATAACATAACTGTAAACGACATGGGTCACGGTATGATCAAATATGCTCCAGTTTAGCAGAAGTTTTTTAAGCACAGCGGAATTGGCAGCTCGGTTCATTCCTCGTTTTCTTCCTATTCTCATGAACATGTCAGTGAGAAAAGGGTAGTGAAAGTAAATACAAACTTAAAGGGATAGAAAGATATATGTTTCACTTGACACATCCACATCGAAAATAGTTTTGGCATCCACTACAGAGAAAAGGACTTGAATTCCAATTTTCTTTACCATTTCACGTTTTTTGATCGGAATTTCGCTACTATATCTTCGATTACTTTCTACGCATTGAATATTGCTGAAATGGTTTCGTACCTTTGAAGCTTCCCAAGGTTATCGTTCGAAATTTACGGGTGTGAGGTGTGACGGCCGCGCTCGCAAAAGCGCCCTTGTCCCACGCGGTGCAAAAACCAAAACGTGCGATGTCGTCAACGTGTTGAATCGCTGCCCCTCCGAAAACAACGGCCACACGTGAGGACCACGCTTTCGCATTTTTCTGACGAATTTGTCCGCTATTGGCGCACTACAAAGTAGCTCCGTCCTCTGCAACCCTTCCAGGACCTTTCGTAATCGTTGCCTTTGAGAACTTCGAGAACAGGCTCATTCAAATAAATTAATGATGACAGTTGTTGGTATTGTTGAAATGCCCCACATCATCGACATCCAATCCATATTTTTTGCGCACTTGCACTTGCCGCCTTTTGCAGAGTCTATATTTAATAGGTTATCCTTTAGTTATCAACTCCTTTAATCTAATCCTTTTCGTTAGAGCCGCAGGGCAGAATGGAGTGGCCCGTCCAACTATTTCCACTGTTGACTAATGACACGTCCACGTTTGACTTTTGATGCTCTCCAATCGGCTGAACAGTTCCATTGTT
This sequence comes from Ostertagia ostertagi, assembly GCA_036418205.1. Classification (NCBI taxonomy): domain Eukaryota; kingdom Metazoa; phylum Nematoda; class Chromadorea; order Rhabditida; family Trichostrongylidae; genus Ostertagia; species Ostertagia ostertagi. The sequence goes on from MU871639.1 coordinate 16,969, forward strand.
TACCAGTGATTTATGTTTTGCGTACTTCCAAACTATGCCACGTTTTGAGAATGTGTGTAATGCCTGCCCGTTTATCCAATGTGGAATGATCCCACTGTTTGTGCAGAGAGAATAGAAATCTTCAGAGCTCCGCTTCAGATAGTCCAGAACATCTCACCACTGTAAACACAAAGGCATGAGGGAAAGGCAACAAAGTGTCCAACAATGCAACCGATCCAAGCGAACGCCATTTTCACAATCCAAGGGAGAGTGCCAGGAATAACAGCCCCAGCAGTTCTGTTGCAAATCCTTGAAATTGTTGCGCGTGGAAAAGTCCAGAATGGTGAAGGTGTGTGGTGTATGGTTCTAGACAATTATATTCAGAATTCCGTGCAAAACATTGACATTCCAAAAAAAGCCTTCGGAAAACCTTACTTCATGAACACCTGATAGCGTAGGGTCAAGAAGACCTTGATGACGAAAACCCATATAAGTCCGCGAGTATACGATGTGTCCCGAAAGTATCAGTTCACGCTATTTCGGAAGAAGTGAAAAACTTTGTTTCGGTCTGCTGCGTTACACCCTCTCAGTCCTATCTGACGTTACTGACCCCAATGAGTACGATCTCCCCCATGACCCACCCTGACAAATACGACCCCTCCTGTCGAGATTTTCCTCCACCGACATTCACCCTGCAGTGAGCACAGGAGGTCAGCGTGAATTAGGATATTCCTGCCGCAGTCACGTACAATGCGCGACGCGTTGACGCGCTGAGGCGTGTCATCAATTTTCATATGTGCTCGAATCCCACTTCTCGTTTTCTCTGCATTTTCTCAGCGACTGCGTCAAGCAAACTCACCAACTATCCGCCGCACAGGCGGCGAGGCGGACACCGGCAGCGCCCGTCCATTTCCAGCATCGTTGCCCTGGGGAGCTGGGGAAGCCTCATTTTTGCATAACGTGTAAGATTCCTACTCCAGAAAGCGCGTCAATGCGTCGTACATTGTACGTGACTGATGTTTTTATATGCTTCTGTACGTGGCAGGAACATACTAATCCACGGTGACTTCTGGTGCTTACTGTGTCCAAACGGCTCATGTCACTTCGTGACAGCGTGGGACAGCCGCGATTTAGTGGGCAAACCTTCTCACCTCTCTTCTGAGGGTTCGAGTAGTAAGTGCGCAAAACAGTGGATCATGCAGGGTTGTTCCAGCATGAATGACAAAAAGCTATCTAAGCATGAATATTACCAGAGTAATTTCAACAACTTCAAACAATTTTCGTTTTCAAAAAAAGGTTTTGAAAAATTGAAATTACGGCACTAATGCACTAGCAACCCCAGAAGGAGCAAGATACGTCAATTTTTTTGCTGAGGCTTATGGGAGGAGAGTTATGAAGCGTCATAGCGTCGTAATCACTATTTGATTCTCCAGAACCCCCCCCCCATTATTTGGGACCCTGATTACGAACATGACACTTGTTTTAACGTTGGCGTATTCGGCGCCTATTTCCTGCTCGTCTGCGCCCTCGCACTAATTAGATCGCAATCAGGACTAAGCCTTTGAATAGTGGAGGGCTCCAAAGTGAGTAGGCCACTCCCCTGTGGTCTATACACTCCAACTTTTGCCACACGTGCGTGGTTTACCCACTCCGGAGTCCCACCTAACTCCACTCAGCCTTAGGCGCTATGCGCTAGCCCAGGAGTGCAGAAAATAGGCGGTAATCAGCACGAATGTCGTAAACGAATGTTACTTTCATAATCAGGGACCCCAAGTAACCCCCATGCACAAGTTTACAGGGAAATCAGTGAAAAGGCTATGGCGCCAACAGCAAAAATGGATGTCATATTCGTGATGAGGAGCCTCGACAACCCCCATAGGAGACGTTTGCTTTTTCGACTCCTCACCTCACCATAACCGGGTTGTAATAGTGCAACAGTGCTGACACTACTCTTAGTTAGGGCAACCTAATGTTTGCGATTCATGAAAACAAATCGAAAATCAGGCAAGAAGTGAGAGCAGAAGCCATAAAGGGCATGGCGCATTAGAAAGGTGTGCACCTACTTATCAAAATCGCAGCGGTCAAGCAAAGTCATTTGCTCCCTTATCGCACACTTTCGACGTTAAAATATCACCACCACTGTGGTTAGGACTCCGCTATTTCAATTGAGATGGAATTTTTATAAAGATCTATTGCGACATCTGCCTTTGAATCAAAGTGAGAACTGCACGTACGGTGCGCCAAAGTTCGTTCATGACTTACAATATTCAAAACGTTGATGAATACATATAAAGGCGTATCAGCTCTTGGTAACTGGTAGCGGGATGTGATGTGCAGTGGTTTGGTAACAGAGAGCTATGTGTTATTTGAGAATTTTGAGCAAAAAATGAAATTCAGGTGAAAAATGTTGATGGAAAACTTCACCTTTTGAATAGCCGGTGGTGGGATGAGCGGATCCAAAGGGTGCAGTGAAGAAGTGCATGATCCACTCCATCTTGTGGAAGAGTTGAGAGTTAACGCGTAACTAGAAGGAGTAAACGTGTTGAACGTTCATGCTCACACGTCTACACGTGAGAGTTTCACGTTATAACGTTCTGTAAGTTGTTCAGTCGGCAAACGACGTCTAGCGGATTTCTGGGTGACGAAACACCAGGAAACACAGGAAATGTCGTCGCTAGCATTCGTGACAGTTTTGTGCCGAAAATAAAACATGCTGCGCAGAAGTTCTGCGCGCGCATATTCAAATATTTTTCCACCAGCACGTGCATGGTCATGTGCTAGACTTCATCGTACATGCTCAATTCCCCACTTATTGGAGGTGAATGCTGTTAAAACGTGTTGGTGTTCATATGTGGAACAGCATATCTGATTAGAACTTTAGAATCTACTCTACACTTTTTCGACTCACCATTCCTATACTAGTCATAACTTACAGTTCTTGCGATAAACTTACAGTTTTGTCAATAGCAGTTTCAACATAATGAGCACTCCCTGATTCCAAGCAGGGTTCGAGAAGGCGGAAGTTGCATTGTAATTTTTTCATCATTTCTCGCAATTTCACCACATCGTTTTCAGGTTGTTCAAGTTGCGGTCTTTACCTAAGCGGTCGCGAGTTATGCCAAAACTGCTAAACTAGCATACACTTATGCTTTTGGGTAGGATGCTAGTCCAGGAGGAACGTTTGCTCAAGCAGAAGCAGAAAACGTTCCGTTTCACCCAAATGCACATCCATTCAAAAACAATGTACCTTTCTCTGTGAATCAGTTAGCTTTCACACGTTTTTTCTCGATTATGATGTGCACGTGATGTTGACTAACTAATTCAATAAATATTCGATTAGGTTTCTTTTTAACCATATCAAGTTTTCCGTGTAGATCTCGAAGATGTCAGTTCTCAAATACTGGTATGCGAATATAGCGGACGCTTCTTTGTCACTAAAATAATGACAAGGAGGTGCCTCATCGAGATAGTGAACTTCTTTCACTCCACTACAGTGATACATCAGAAACAAAAAATTGACAAATTCTACAGAGTGCAACAAATCGTTCAATTGACGAGCAAGGCGTGCGTTGCTAAAACTTGGGTGGGCAGAAAATTCAAAAATCCAAGCACCGCTTGCAATTCACAGAATTCGACACCATAAAATGGTTTAGCATAGAAGTAAAGTGTCCGTTCTAGCGTATAGGAGTGAAATCCCGGTGCACAAAGCCCAAGAAGCATTCTAAGTTTTGGCGAAGACTTCAAAACGAATAAGAGAAAGAAGCATCTGCCTGACGCGATATTCGTCCAACCATCGTTCAGATTGGTCTGCTTTCGTGTCCAATCTCTAGCCCTCTTTAACCCATTGGCAACTGTTGAGACTTAGCATGTCTAAAATTTTTGCTGATCGCTGAAAAATGAGCGTAAACCATTTCGTTTCGTGGATTTCGCGGCGAGTCGGAAACTTTTCAATTTTCTTTTCTAAAACTCGTAGATTGAATCGATTCCGGATGTTTTTTGTGAAAAGTTGTATCACACCTCTAGCTAATGAAAAGCGAAAAGCCAGCCTCAACATCTAAAAATAGGAAGCTTTCCTTTTGGAAATCACTTCCAAGATCT
>MU871640.1:0-16849 GCA_036418205.1 Ostertagia ostertagi
ACCTTCATCCCCTGCCCCTACCCCACTTCCTGGATCTTGCTGATACTAAAGTTGTCTATTCGAAATGTTATCTTAATAATAGCAAGGAGGAGCGAGTGGAAAGGGTTGGAGATTGTGCATCGCAATAAAACTGGAATCTATTCTAAAATTTTCGAAATTTGTGTAAAATGTAGTTTTTTACAGTCTTAGAGATCTAAATGCATACATATTGATCGTCTTTCTAAACTGTAACTCTGATAAAATACTGCTACCCTCTTGAAAATACATTGCGAGTTATATTCAATACTAATACAATACGAGGGCACCAGTGGTTTTTACCACGCGAGCGGTCCGGGATCAATCCTGGGTCGTGAGTCGCCCGGGCCAACCAAGCCTTCCATCCCTCCGGGGTCGGTTAATTGGTACCAGACTTGTCTGGGAGGATAAAAACACTGACTTGTACATCGGCTGGCCCCGCAAGTCATTGTAGGCCACATTCAAACGCCACTACGAATGTACAAATGGAAGTAGAATGCGTGCCGCATCCCAAAAAGGGATTGATCAACGGCAAATGCTTTATCCTTTATCCTTTATATCCTTTGACAATGGTTGGCCGTGATCCTGACCCGTTTCCTACAATGACGGCTCCATAATATAGTACCGGTTCTTTATTCGAAGGCAAATTGAGCAATCACTGATGAAACGAACTTGTAGGCGGGAAAATTTTCCTTAACCGCAATCGCGTTAGTTCTACCAACTTGGCCTAGAAGAGTAGACGTCATTCGGAAGAAGGCTGATCACCGCTGCACGTTGGATGTGGTAGAACTTTTCAGATAAGCTTCGATGTCTTGGTCTACAGTCGCGCCATTTTTTAAACACGTGGCCTCCGTTGTCGTGGAGCGGACACACTTTTCGAGTTTTGAGGGAAGAGTTGGTGGAGTTTCAGGTGACTCCCTGCTATCGATCACTTAGACTTAATTGACTTCACAATTGCAGCGAAGGAGATATACGTCCCAAAAAGGTGGAGCACGACCTTGTGGTGAATTTCTTCACTTTTCACCCTCTTCTGTTCGATCCAGTCCCTGAGGATTCTAGGTGTGGTTGTCATGGAAACCTGAGCTTCTCAACTGCAGTAGTGGCTTTGTTCAACCAGGGCGTACGGGTGGAGTAGGAACAAATTATAGACGGAGTCGTGCCGCACTCCTGTCATCAGTGATCAACTCATGAGGGAATCTTTGGTGAGGCTTCAACCATTTACGAAGGAGCGAGAACCTCTACGAATTGTGCATCTGAAACACCAGGGTGTGGTGGCCACATAGCAGGTGACCACAGGTTGTAGATGAAGATCGGCTTTCGAGAGAGCGCAGCCTGCCCATCCGATACCGATGGCCTTCCCGGAAGAGAGTTTTTCTCGCAGGCTGTAGTCTCCTAAGCAAGGAAGATCCATCCATTCTGATACCTCATGCTGGCAAGACGAGGAGATGTATCGCGAAGCAGATGTTACTTCCGGCTTCAATCGGTTTGTGGCTCAGTAGAGCTTCTTGAGTCAGAGCGCGAAAAACATAGCTCTTTTCTTTTCTCACTTTGAACTCGAAGAAGGCGACTATGGTGGGCAGATTCGGGTATAAGCTTACTACACAGTGTGCCCTATCCACAGCCTACGTGAACACATTTAGAATTTGTTGAAGGAGCTTGTGGCATGAGATCCAAAAAATACGCACGAACTTTTGAGACAACCTAATACATCGCCGTGACCTAATGACACAACGGTCTAAAAGGTCTGAAGAAGCTCTCTAAAACATGCTTATACTTCGAGAAAAAAGGGGAGTAGGTGAGGTTACTGCGCCATTATTAAATCCCCTCAGTTGATCGATGCCACTCAACTATGTACATGGCACAAAACGAAAAGGAGATGGACTAGATGTGACTGCGACTTCTTGATGATTTAAGGCGTACTTCTCGCCCCAACAGAACTGTATTATTTACAAATTACATATACACTGCGTCTAATTATACAGCCACCTAGAAATTGTTCAAAATCTCGAATTCCACAAAGTTTCTGGAAAAATGTCCAACAGGAAAACTGTGTCAAATTTGGTCGCGAATTCGAAAATCAATACAAAATTCGTTTTTATTCTAATTTTTCCAGATAGGGTCGCTTTTCCAACGTCTCCAAATGATACAGCCACCCCGTGTTTTTTCGTTGTATTTCATTTTTGCTTGATGAAATTTGATGGTAGTCATCAATTTCTCTTTTCTAGGTCATCACGAAAGGAAAGCAGTTGTTGGATTCCCAAAAAGGGCAAATGGTCGCAGAAAAAAAAGAAAGAGTAAGCGCCAGTGGTCACATTGCGCGGAAGTTAATCAAAGCTACGAAATGATGAACAATTTCTTCTTGCATGCCGTAGGAAATAAAGCTGGAAAGGGCTCTGAAAGCTCCTCTTTGCTTTTTGATCAAGATTAATGCGGAATTATGAAAATAACACCCAATTTCATCAAGCCGTGCTCGTAATTAGAGGCCTCTTTCGAACTTAATCTCCTACTGCATAGTGCTTGGTAAGTAGTGAAGAACTTCCAAGTTCGCTCTTAAGCGGAAAGTGAAAATGGCAGTGTTTTTGGAAAGAAACCTTGACAAAAACCGGGACATTTTTTCCGTGGAAAGAGTAGCCAAGCCAAAGTTGGCTTGGCTGGCTGTATCATTAGGAGACGCACTGTACTTTGTTTCGAAAACCTGAATGAGTCGAGTGCAGACCACACACCACAAGCGACGACGGCCTCTACAAAGTGTAGCCAATGAAATGATTAGCCTGTTGCAGTTGTATTCTATCAGTTGTCACTAATTACAACTCTCATTTACCAACTATCAGCTATCACTATGAATCACTAGTTACCAGATTTACTTGGAGGCTGTCGTCACTTGTGGTGTGTGGTCTGCACTCGACGCTTTTCTGGTTTTCTGAAGCAGAGGGTAAATTTGAGTAAATTTTACAAAAATGCGTCGTTCCGTGTTTTGCGTCTTAGATCCATATGTGAAAACACATTTATAATCACTTCATTAATAATAAATAGGTGTGATAATAAATAGTTCACATAAGCTGTGGCAGTGATCCACTGTACCCGAACGTGACAATAATAACACAGGCATTTAGAAAGCTTCTAGGCATGTACTGATCACAAGAACCCAACAACACGTCACGGAATAATCCTCGTCGAGGATGGCTGACATTCTTCATGCCAGATGTGGAAGTCCGTCAGTTCCTGTTCACATAAACCTTTCTGCGATTCCTTCGACGCTTTGAGTAGATCACCGGAGAAGCATCGCTGCATACTGGCGAGAAGACGTAGCAGTTCACACGCCAACGAATATCGTCCGCGTCGTTGCGCTGAACAGCAATACAGTATTATTCTTTGAATAAATTTCGGCAGGGACTCACCGGATAAGAAGTAATTGCGGATTTCCGAAGGCATGACAAGGCACGCTAAAGGAAGCAATTTACGATGCAGAGCGAGCGCCGATTGGGGGGGGGGTTGGGGGCGGGGCATATGCAGCACAACGATCAAGTGACTTGGCTGTCAGGAACGCGAAGTGTTAGCCCATTCATTACGAAGCGTGCGCTGGTTTGCTGGCATGGCAAGCACTCCGAAAGCACCGCCGAAAGCGATCCGCACATAGTCCTGATTGAATGATATCGCAGCAAGCTGCTAGTTTCATACCACATAATTGGTACAACAGATTAGGAGATGATAGGTGAACAAACGCATTGCCGGTGACTCGCCATACGTCTGCTTTCTGAGCTGCTACCTGCTCATGAGTGAAAACTAACGGCCAAAAAAAGGGTCTCGTTTTGCATTTTCTTTTCTTTGTTCTGGTCCCGTTTTCGCGTCTTCTCGACGGATTTCTCTGCTTTTTTCGCCACTGACGTACCGGTGAGCACCCAGCTCTCCTGTGAACCCTTCAGAATCTATCGTAATCGCTGTCTTTAGCTTTCACTTTTTATTTTTATGGCCATTCTACAGCAAAATACTGTATTCTGTATGTCAACTAATACTCCCCTGGGCAGAACCTAGCTGGAGAAAAAGGAAGAAGATGGTGTGACAATGGTGAAGTTTGCTCAGCTTTGTGCCTAGTCCTAGTCGTCACACAACTGAACAAAAACATTGCAGTTTTACAAGATATCTGACAATTTAAAAGTATGAACGCAAAAAAGGACGCAGAAAAAAGTATGAGAGAGCTCTTTACTTGATATAAAGCGGAGCCCTTTTCGGTTGCAGTTGCAGCTGGCTGTCTTATCCTTTTATGGAATAAAAAACGCACGGGTTCTTGGTTTCCGCTCACGAGTTCAAGAAAGTGAGATTTCTATGATTTGTTGAATACCAGCTCGCTACGTTCCTAGTCAGGAATGCCAAGTGTGCGAACAGACGAAGACTTCAAGTGAGAAGGTCACTTCTGCCCTTTAACCGAACAATTGTTGATCAAAATTTAAGCCTTTCGCTTGTCTGGTTGCGCTCAAAGGGCCGTAAAATTTAGGTCATCTCTTTCAGAAATCGTGCATTCATCCATAGCATTCATCGGAACGCAATCATGTAAGCAGCGAAAGCACGTTGAGCAAAAAGACGGTCAAATACCAGTATCTTAGAACAAATGGCGCGTAACTTCATCCGTCTTACCAAGCAGTTGACAATAACAACTTGTGTAACCAGACAAAGCTGTTTCTGAGGAACTTACCAATATAGCTGAAGAATCCGGTGCCACAAATAGCATCAAAGAACAGTCCAGTTTCGGATTCTGCAGCTGACTGTACAGCTCGTTTTGAGGCTTCCGCATCATTTGGCACAATATTCTGAAAAATGTCTTCTACAGATTCGATCTTTCTGAAGCTTCGATTCCGTCAAGATTTGTGTATAACCTTTAATCTTGGAGGGCTGTTATGATAGAAAAGTCGAAATTAAGGCACACCCACAGAAGGCCGTATGAAACAATCACTCCCGTAAACAAGGTAGAATGGCCACCCGGCGCAGCGATTGTGCCAAGCGCAGAGATTGCCTTATTGACGCATAGAACAAAATTTGTAGGAAATTGACCGGAGCCAAGCTGCCAATCGCTTTTTGAAAACTGATCGTCTGGGTTAGGCAGAACAAGGACTAAGATAGCAAGTAAATAGCGTAGCACAAGTGGAACACGCGACGAAGGCACATTAATTATGGACAGTCTCGGTGAACCCGGTGAGTAAAAAGAAGGAGTTGTTGCTAAGTGACTTGTCAGCGAGTCTGTCCGGTAGGAGATTCTGGTTGCTGTTTTAATGGGGCCTCCTTCAAACGCAAGCATTTGTGATAAAATGGCTGTAAAGGAGCCATCGTTAATGAAGCTGGAAGGTGGGAGCGTGCCGGAAAAGAAAAGAAAGCAAGAGAAACCCCCGATTACGCCCCGAACAGAGACCTCCTCTATTTCAGCCGCATTCCACCTTGGGATAGAGAAGGGGTGTTGGACGAGTTTCACGAACCTAGCTCCAGTTGCTCCAGTGCCAATGACATTGAACGCAATGGGACCGCTGCCAACTGCGCCCGCGCTTTTCAAGCAGCGTCCACGTGGCAACCGACAGCGGAGGCGGGGCTTGCGGACGAAGGTGTGGATTGCGGGTCAAGCGAGCTCCTAGCGCCTTTGTCTGTACTTTCAAGCCGCAAAAGGGGCGCGACATCAACGCTGGTCCGCCTGCCTACTACGAGGATGGAACAGGTGAGCGTGCCTAATCACAGAGCATGCCTTTGATTGAGCAAGGTGACATTAGCTATACTACTACGTAGCTCACTCCCGGATTCATAGGGCAAAAAGCTTTGCTTTTTGGGTTATCATAGTTCTTTTGATTTTTACACAAAGACATACTATTTGAAAATTCTACTTCCAAATATCAACGATATCAGCTTATCGGCGGGGTTGCATTCAGTTACGATAAGAAAAGGGCCCCTGAATCAAAGCTAATGAACTGTCTTTGAGTTTCGAGCCCATAAAGGAACAACTCAAAGAGTACTTTCAAGAGGCACTATTCAACTATTACAACCCCAAAATCTCAAAATTTTAATTTTCGTCGAAACTTCGCCCATAGGGGTTATTCGATGCCCTGATCACGAAAATGACATTCATTTTTGACGTTGGCGCCATCTGCGCCAGGCTATTTCCGTCCAAATTCGCTGTAAAGTTGTATACAGGGTTATTACGGGGTTCTGATTACGGATATGACATTCGTTTTTGGCATTTGCACTATTCAACGCATATTTCCCGTTTTCTTGGGCTCTCTCACTTGTACATATTACCTCGGACTAAGCTTAGGAGGAGGGGCGTTCCTAGGTGGGTGAACCAGGCAACGTGTGGCAAATGTTGAAGCGTTTAAGATCATAGGATGAGTGATTTACTCACTCTCGGAGCGCTCCTTTCCCAAAGGCTTAGTCCTTGATCGCGAGCTAATCAGTGAGAGGGCGAGCAGACGAACCGACGAGCCGAAATAGGGCCGTAGAATAGTGTATGGCGCAAATGAATGTTATATTCGTAATCAGGACCCCAAATAACCCCTGTATACAAGTTTACAGCGAATTTGGTGAAAATAGCCCTGGCGCCAACTGGCGCCAATTGGCGCCAGATGGCGCCAACGTCAAAAATGAATGTCATTTTCGTGATCAGGGCACCGAATAACCCCTAGGGCGAAGTTTCGGCCGAAAAATAAAATTTTGAGATTTTGGGGTTGTAATAGTTGAATAGTGTCGAGGCATTCTATTGGAAAACGTATTGAGTTGGACCTGCAATAGCCACTTGACCAGTTTATATCCGTGATGTTCAGATCTTACGTTTTGAATGATCGTTCTCAATCGTAGGCTGTTGCACTTGTCCTCCGAGATAAGCTGACCATTCACGCAGCTCAATTCTGTGCACTGAAACAATTCAGTTATTGGAAATAACTCTTATGGAAAATAGTGTAACTAAATGAAACAGTTTAGTGTACCCTGATTAAATTTGTAAAGAGATTGCTTATTAATTTTACTACGGCCAAGTCCGCGTCCATTAAATGTTCACCTTCACCTCATCCGCGCTCGTATGATGGTTAAGGACGTCGTGAAAACCACCTACAAGTCCCACTGAGGTCATATAGCCACACTCACCGAAAATCGCTCCCAACTCTCTTCCAATACATACACAAAGTTTCAAATGTGTCGAGCGTGAGCTTCCCGTAGCCTCCGGAAATACGTGAGGTTTCACAGAATGGAGGAGTGTTTTCATTGAGCACCGTCGATCTCAATAGCAGTGGCAATCAACATGTAAAATCAGAGCAGGCACTGAACGTATTTGTGAAACCCATGCGACTTTCTTTCGTAGAAGACGCCCACACTAGATAGCCTGTTGAAGTCGGCATCTCTCTCCGCTTTGATGGGAGCCGATCTGCTGTTCGGCAGGTTAGCTCGTATGACACTTCACCATAATTGCATACTTGCTTCGCGGTTTTCTGCAGAACATGGGATAAGAGCGTTTTAGAGGCTTCAGGGTTATCTCCGCATCAGCTGCAGCTGTGAGTCGAATAAGCATGAATCTTCTCGACTCCTCTGGGAACAAGGAGCACATTGCACTAGGGGCGAGAAGTACGTGCCTTATGTAGATTCAATTAGAAGGGATCAGTAAATGGGAAGGGGGAGTTCGATGCCAAAAGTGGAAAAACACCAGCGGAAAGTTTGCTCTATTGGAGGAATGAACGCAGGATCTTTCTGTTATGCCCTGAAAACGCTAGCATTTTGAATGTCTACTTTACAGTTACGGGTCGGGTCAGGTACCAAGAGCCAGTTTCTCTTCGAGGGAGAAGGGGAGGTTCCCAACCACAGGAGTCGCGACACTATCCCGACCATGCCTTTTCCAGTGCACAATTGTCCAGCTAGGGCCCTAAGGTTATGCCTTATCCAATACCAGCGCTGGCATCCTTATCAATCGCGGCATGTGTGGCCTTTCGTCTCTCTCGCAAACAACTGCTCTCTTGCTTTTTCCCTCTCTTCGTGGCGCTGTGCCTCTCCTCCGTCCCACCAGCCCATCCCACAAGAAAAATTGCCACTAGTTTTAGCATTTTTGGCATTTTTTGGTTTTCTGCCCTTCATCTTTCCTTATCGCACTCCTTTTGCCTAATTTTCGGACAAAATAGCACACCAATTCAATCCCGGCACGTGGCCCCAAGTGTAAATGGATGTGGTGTCGGCAAATTTAAAGATAAAAAGAAAAAAGAATAACGGAAATGTCGCAAAAATTTTTTACACTGTTGTAAAGAACATCAGATTCCATAAACACACTGACTCTTCACTCAGAGCTGGCTCGAATATCCATGAAAATGGCATTATTTTTCATAGTGCTATCTGTCCACTCCCGGCAAGACCACTAGGTGTGAGAGAGACTGCTGAACACCAACATTCTTTGTATAAATCTATAGGGAGGAACAGTTCGCCAACTATACCGTGCAATTAATGTAGCATTAAAAGGTTTTGAACGTGGGGTCCCTTGGAGCAATTGAGGTGAATTTTTGATCCCTTCGCACCGGAACTAATTTTACAGTTGCACCAACCTCAGGGTCAGCACCAACCTCGGAGTCAAAGGCCTCGTCGGTCTCCTCCAAATCGCTGTCAGCTGGTGGAAGTGCAGTGGTGTATGGATCCAGTGCAGGTAACGTGATCACTTGTGGAGCTGGCACGTAGTTAGGACCAGGATAGTTCTGCGTCGCCGGGTTACCGTAACTATTGTACTGCGGTCGCTCTTGAGTAGTGTACTGCGATGAGTAGTCAGGAAGTACGTTCGTAGGCGGGTAAGGCATAGTGACCAATGGCGGTAATGTAGCAGGCGGTGCCGTCATCTGAAAATCTTGAAATAAATATACTATAAGTATTTTAAACTTTCAAGACTACAGTCCTATGCAGCTACAGTAGCTCTGCCTAGCTGTCATTACGTTCACGTTTTTCACTGGCTGGTTCTAATGCTCACAGTTACTTCGTGAACTGAAATGCTGAATGGACGCTGATCTACCGGCGGTGGTTGTATGGTGACGTGAGAAGCGGGAATGAAGACGACATTTCGGCCTCCTGGAGTACGGTACGATTTTCGATTCGTGGACAGCGGTGATATTGGTAGATAGTCACTGCAAAGAATATGAAACAGGCAACGGTCATTATTAAGGAAATGCATTCAGTGTGATAAACAGTAAACAATGGGCACTGCTGCTAAAAGTGCATGACTGTTTTAAAAAGATCAAAGTGCCAACTAGTCAGCTACCATAATTTAAAGGACCTGTGGGAGGGACTCTTTGATAGGTACCACCTCACTGGCTTTAAGTTAATCTAGAAACAGCTCAGTTGAGATAAAATCGGTTGTGGACAGGTTATCCCTCCGCTGTCTGTTGGCTCGAAAAGAGCGTAAAACCCGTCAAAGGGCATCGCATGAAGAAACGAAGAAAAGGAAAAAAGGGAGGAATTTCATGGAGGAACACGAACCTGAGACAAAAGTGCACACCAAGGTCCTTATGCGATAAAATTCGCGGCAATTAGAGTTAGCTGTTCGAAGCGCGTCCTAGAGCAGCTAGCTATTATTCGATGCCAAAAAGGGCCAGCAAACGTTCCCGCGAAGTAGGCAATTGTTCAACCTTTAAATAAGGAACCTTGGATCGTGACAGAAAAGTAGTTAGTGAGTGTTGCTTTCGAAGAACCTGTTGTATCTCGAGAATGTCGAAGTACTCCCAAGTTCTTCGCGAGCTATATGTGAACCTTCTGACGGGCATGATTTGAATGACCCCAGCTAATTCATTAAAATTTACGCTGCGCGCGGATTCGTGGGCAGCGTAATTTTAATTTTTTGATTTAAATAAGATCTCAAGCATCACAAGAAATTATCGAAAAATAATTCAAGATCAAAAATCAAAATCTTGCGTGAGAAAATCACTTTGGCACTGCAGCCGGTGGACTGTCGTTGAGTGGTTTGGAGTGATAGCCGCTCGCTTCAGTGCCGAACAGACGAATCAGCTGAAAATGTTCCCATTTTGTCAGTTTAAATTGAAACAAAATGAGTAACAAAGGAATATTCTTCTTTGATTTCTTTTTGCGAGCTGATCTTTAACTAATGTTATTTATATAATTCTATGGCGGCCACATAGTAGAAAAGGGAGCGGGTAATGAAAAGCTTGAACGTGAGATTTCTGCGAGCATATACGAGGACGTTTCAAGAAAAAGTAGAAAAAAAACACCAGCAAAAGTTACTGCGCTTATTCAGCTTGCAGCGAGTGTTCTCAGAAAAAAAGTGAGTGATGGCGCTCAAAAATCCCAGTCCATATATCAAATAACACAGATTCCCTTCATCGTCTTGAGTCCGCTGCGTTTGGAGGCGTGGTCAAACTTTTTTTCCTAAATACGCGCTTCATAAAGCGCAAGCTTTTGAAGGTGTACATATTTCTACTTTTTCTCAGAACCCCTTCGTAAACGCTTGCCGGGACATTAAAGTCTTAAAGGCTTTACCGTGCGGTGATCCATAGCTGCAGTATGGAATTGAAAACTGAGACGGGATAGTGTTAAATTAGGGTTTGTTCTGATTCAAAGTGGTTTTTCCCAGCTAGTTTGGAACCCTCGTGTGAAATACTCTTCCCAACGACAATGCTGAACAAAAAATCATGAGTGGAAAAAAGCGAACCTTTCCACTTGGTTCCCTTCCGAACGTCTGAATGTTCCTGGCTGCCAACGCTGTCTGCCAACTCGGCTCTTTTCTGCTTAGAAGCACCTGACGGTTTTTATCGACCACTAAAGGAGTCAGATCCTTGAAATCCACAACTTCACTGGCTAAAATCGCTGTAACTGATTCAGTAGAACTGAAGTCACACTATATAAGCAATTAAAATAACTCCTTGTCCCTTTTTCATTCAGTTTCGCAGAACGTCCAATTAGAAGGTATAGCTTTGCCATGGCTGCATACAGTGACACCAGGAACGGAAAGATTGTCATTGGTCACGTGTTTGCCGATTGGTCACCGCGCGACGCCGCGTCGTGACCAAACGTTTGCCGCGTGTGGCGCATAGAGAAAGTGGGTGGTGAATGACTTATTATCCGAAAAAAACTTTGAATAGAAACAGTTTGTGAAGTTACTGCTAATTACATTAGCCCTCTGACATTTATCCAAGAAAATACTTAGTTTGATGCTCTAGAGGCTTCTGGGTGGGAAAATTTATTCAGCGGCCCACGCACTTCTCAGCATTGAGTCACGCTTAGGCCTTTGAGGTACGTAGATCGTCTCTCAAAAGCCTAAACGTAACTCAATGCTTGAGAAATATCTCCTGAACGGTCAACCCTTCTTCATGGGTATTCCTGACAACCGCAGAAGAGGTATTGAAAAAATCTCGAAGGAATAACGCTGGAACAAAGAGTTTCCATGCAATTTCTCCTTAGCTTCTTCAATGAGCAGTAGGATACACGCGGGATTCCGGGCCTACTAAGCGCATTGTGCGCGGTACGGGGCGCTTTCTCATGGAAAAGGTTCTTCAATGGATGATGCTGATCTCTACGACCATATCAACACGTCCAGATCACGTATCCACTGATTCAAGAACTAAGAGGATCGGGTGCACATGGTTAGGTTACGATGCGGTGACGGGTACATCTGCGCAAGAGCTGACTCCAGCAGAACCTCCTTGAATTTCCTTTTCTCCATCCATACTTGTGTTTCTTGCCGTTCCTGTGTCCTTCGTTTGTCATAGCGTAGCACGGATCACGGTGCGACCGCCTAGCGCGCCATTCACGCGCGACACGCAAGTCGACGCGCCGTGGAATAATGGCTATCGTAGTAGGCATTATTTTTCAATGATTCCTCTTTTTCTATGTAGAGCTGACTCACCTTCAAAATGGATTCACCTTAAATAATCGATTAGTGAGTAGAAACTGGTGCAGCATATTCAGTAGATCTTTAGTTCACCGATTTTTAATGCGCAGTGATTTTTTCTAGCCAGGTCATTCGCGTTGACACTCTATTTGGAGGGCGAGGAGGGGAACAGCAACGCGGTTCGTTTGAGCGTGTTTCTAGTTGTTACTATATTCCGCCTCAGGCGTTCGTTACTGATGACCGCCAGACTAAGCCTCAGCTTCAAACGAAGGGCCGATCCCCTCCCTCCGCAACTACATAAGTTAGCACCCAATTCCCTTTCTTCATGCTTTTAATGCAACTATTACAATTAGTGTTTCTGGCGCAATGTGGCTCGGGGGGGGGGGGCAGTCGCCGTGCGCGGCTCAGCGATGTAGTGTAACTCGAACATTCCAGCTTCTTCACGGGACATTTCAGCTTCTCACGCATGCTAAGTGACTGCCCTCACCCCCACCCCCTGAATTGGCTACATTCCCCCTGGCTCACGAATTTCCTGTTGCCGCAACGCCGCGCGCGGCGGCTGGCCTCCCCCCAGCCAGATTGCGCCGTGTTTCTAAGTAAATACAAGCGATCCTACTTGGTTTTGCTGAAGTGGTCGATCGAGTCTGTATTTTGTTGTCGACTACTCGCCCGCCTGATGATTTTATCTTAGTCGACTTGAAAGCACGATAGAGTCTTTTGCGCCAATCCCTTATACTGTCCATCATCCGTCCAGACATTCGACCTTCTGACCTGCATTTGAATCGAATTGGTATTGAACATTTTGATCGATAAGTTTCAGTTCCTATGCGTGTAATCCAAAATGCTCTACTGCTGATTTTATGTAAATTTTCTGGTATATTAGCTTCAAAGTGATAAAGGGTGAAAACAAGGAAAGAACAATAAAGAGAAAAGATAACTTCTAACTTCCTTATTTGAATGTAACAATATCCCTTCGCAGATAATAAGTTGAATTCATTCCGTAAAATGACTTAAAAACAGTGAGTGCGATAAAGCAGGTCTGTCCCAGGGAAATGTGGGTACCCGACAGGAGGCCCGTCGCGCGGCAAGAAGGCAGAGTCAGCGGACGAGTCGCAGCGCGTGATGTGCGATGTAGGACGTGTACAATGGTACATTCTATTTAACTTGACGCGAAATCACTACAGTACGCGCTGCGACTCGTCCGCTGACTCTGCCTTCTTGCCGCGCGACGGGCCTCCTGTCGGGTACCCGAGAGCTGTTATATGCGCTAGTTAAGCGGCACCCAGTTGGCAAAGGTGTGGCGTTTTCGGAGCTAGGTATGCTCCACTACTACAAGGCTAACGAAATTGTCTTTTAGGTCATACCTCGCTTTTCCTGTTGAACGGTTTCCTGCATTACGTAGAGACACGTGCAAGGAGCTGTGCTTAATTTTCCCTGAGGGGCTCCCTGAACGCCAAAAAAGGGTGGACCAACGATCGGTCCATAGTTCGATTCCCAGCGGTAAGAAAGTTTTGCATTTTCGATCGGCGCAAAATGATCCCCGCGGCAGTAATAGAGCCTCATTACCAGAAGGACTCTCAGTAAAAATAAATTGATATGAGAAGATTTTTGCTGAAACTGGTGCCGAAAATTTGTAGCACTTGAGCTTTTACGCCTTTTCTGCGTTTGAAGGACCGCTCAGGAAAGGTGAACCGCAGAGAGGGAAACTCCAGGGTGCGTGGAACAGTTTTCATCGTCCCTATTTAAAGTTCCCCCTTCTCATAGACTGAGTTTTAGAGGATGCCCCGTCTCGCGAAAGCGCCAAGTTTCCTCTTCTTATGGTGATTATCTCCCATTTTATTGTGATTAACAAACAAAAACAACTTATCAAATGAAACCTATTTTTCGGTGGAGTTGACGTCATAATGGTTGGAAGTGTCGACGTCTCAATGGGCGCCATTGTCACTTGTGTTGGGATCAGGGTGGGGAATCCATGGCGAATCGGTTCAGCAGCAGCAGCTGTGAAGCCGTTTTCCAATAAATCCTGGATTGGTGAAAAGAACGGCTCTGTAGGCGCTCCCTTTACGACCGTTGACTCGATACATCGAATTCGGAGTCGACTGGCTGCTCTCTGGAGCGGTGAGCCGCCAAGTATTCCAAAGTCTCGCACAGGGTCGGAAGAAGTGGCTCAATGTTAAGCACTTATTCTTCAGGTAACGCTAAAAAACGATTCTTCATTGACTCTATTGCTCAAGCATTCACCAACTTGTCCCGAACGCGACGTAGTCTCTGGAACGGCCTGATCCTGGAGACGCTTTGCATCGTCAGGAAACTTCAGATTAGGGCGCTGAGTTGCGTCAGAAATGGCGAAACATAGCAGCAATAGTAGTAATAATAGCATGAAATTCCTGAAATGCCGCTTCTGAGCTCTTTTCGTATAACTTCGTAACAGGAATCGTATAATGTATGCTATACGAAGTTATTACGATTTGGAACAAATTTGGAAAGTTGGAGATTCAATGAATTTTGCGAAATTTTGGAAGTACTTTCCGATTGAAATCTTAAAGTCCAACTTCGAAGGAGCGCACGCTCCCATGTCCTTTGACGGGGGGTGGACACATCAGAACAGAGCATTTAGACACGCGATGGGCTCAACAAAGCCAGAGCGGGAAACACGCCTAGGAGAACAGCTGCTTGCACACGTCCGCCCAGAATCCATTCCTTCCTCATAGTCCCCAGTCCTACAAGCAGATAAACATCATGTTGCAAAGCGTCAAGCATCCCGCTTTGGCTGTTTATTTGGATCGCCACAGCATATCCATTCCGCTGCAGAATTGCAATAGATAGTGCAGTACGACCACCATTTTTTCCTATCGCGTGCAAGTCTCCACAAAGTTGAATGCGAGGCGATGCGGGCGGCCGAGGGCTAGTGGGATGAACCGATCAAAAGCTGAGTCTCCGACGTAGGAAGCGTGTCATGCCTTCAGACTAATGCTGCGGCGCTACCCCAGGTTGCGCACAGAGAAAACATAACGAATAACCTATCGATGAAGGAGATGCGGTCACATTCGAGCACAAGAGTCGGAATCTGAATACCTGTGGAGAGGGAAACAACTCATCGGACTTCGACACGAGACTTCTCGTTAAGCTGCAGAGACTCTAATGATAACGGGCAAACAGCAATATAAGAAATAGCTGGCGCGAGGATGCGAGCAACGAGAAGAAAGAGTCCGCGAAAAGCGATATTCTGTTACAGCATGGTGGTCGTATACGATCTATTTGTAAGACCCCACCACGATTGTCGATTGTTCAGGCGTGAGTGTTCAACAAATGAATCCCTAAAGTGACTGCCTGACTGGAAGTGCGTGACCTGTAGTCTCTTGCACGAGGATTGTAGCAATTAATCCATCGTGGTTGCCTCCAAACAAAGACGCGGGCGGAATTTGCATCATAGATCAGTAGGGGGTTTGCTGTCACAAGAAGGTGTGGTAATGTCGATTATGTGGCTTTACCAAAACGGCTATAAAGTTCGAAAAGCTGTAGTGTTGGCAATCCAAATTGTTGTAGAGCTTGTATTAGCACAGGTATTGGAACAATAAGTAGCCTGCTAAATAACCGCAGTGGTAACTGTGAATACCACAGCGGGAATAACTTCGGAGCGAGATGGTTTTTAGTGACGCATAAAACGGAAATTTCCTGTGGAAAAGTTCGGGAATAAATGATGTATTTTTCATCTGTCCCGGGAAGGTTTTGAGAGTCCCATGGAGCTTTGAACATGAACCTAGGTGAATTGTAAATCGATAGGGCTGGAAGGCTGGTTACAATTGTGGAAATCAAAACTGTTTATGGATCGTCAAAGCTATTCATGGATGCTAGATTGCTATATGACGTATTTGGTGAAAGCCACCTTTCAAGGAAAACCGATTACGTGATTGTTGTTGTGATTACGGATATGACATCTACTCTTGGCACTGGCGACATCCGGCAGCAATTCGAAAGCCATAGGTCGACGTAGCAGCTTTGAACTTCATATTTGTAGCCGGTATTCCAGGCTTTATAATTTTGACTAGGTCCCTCAAAGTTAGATGCAGAATAAGAAGCCTTTCTTGGTGAGCAGCTTGCGAACCGAAACCTCTGGCTTTGCTACGTGCTCTGCATCTGAAAGAGGAGAATCTTTAAACACCAAAGTAGTTTTGAAATTGTCATACGTGAAAAAATGCATTCATGAAGAGGTACCAATATTTATGTACCAGTTGGCGCCGCACGCATTGCGCGCGCAACACAGATCTGCGGCGAATTTTGATGGTGCGACGAAAATTTTCAAATTTGGCTTGATACACCACGAATATCTGAATTCTCAGCTAAATTCTATCCGCTCCATCATCGACGGCTTTCAACCTCTTTTTCTTCGTCAACCATTATCCTCTTTTTCTCGGTCTCCGGACTGCTTCCGGACAATAAATCTCGTGGCAAACTCCGCCTACTTCGGTGCGTGCCCCGCCCACCAATAGCATTTGGCCCCCTTCCACCAGGGTGAATATCGGTCGAGGAAATCCTCGACAGGGGGGTCGTACCTGTCGGGCTGGGTCATGGGGGGTCGTACTCTTGGGGTCAGTAACAGCAGTGGTATCGTGGTGCAGATAGGTAAGAGGGTATAGCGCAGCAGAAAATGAAAATATCTGAAAAAAAATGATATTAAATTTTCTTTGCAGGTTCAGTCGCTCCATTCCTCCACCTTCATGAGAAGGGCGTATTTGAAGGCAGTACAAAGAATGAAAGTGCATCCCCGCAAAGAAGACTGCCACATGTGCGCACGCGCTGCAAAGGCACCTCCTCTGCCTATCGCTCGCTCCTTCTCCCTTAATACCTCGCTGAGAATGACACTGTTGTTAGGGACCCTGTCGCAAAAACGACAACCGTGAAGGAAAAGCCCTGGGCAAATGAAGTTGTTCTTCAGGTTGTAGGAGTTACGAAATGCGTTTACTACAATGCAGTTTCAACTGTCAACTGGTCATGATCATA
>MU871642.1:4243-21644 GCA_036418205.1 Ostertagia ostertagi
GATTTCGAACAAAATTCGAATAAAATAAATAAAGGAGTTAGCGAACTTTGAGAAATCGCTAATTCCGTGAGGTTGAAGTCGTATAATTTATAGGTCTTCACCGCCTGTCCTGGAGTCCATACGCTAACGAAATTAGCAGAACACTCTCGAAGCAGATTAGCAAATTAGCAGAACAATCAACTATCAATTAGCATACTATCAATCAATCAAATTAGCAGAACACTCTCAAGAGAATCTAGAAAAACTGAGCAGAATATGAAGGCAGAATGCCGAGGCGCTCGCAAAATCGCATCACCAGACGCAATACAGAATGGCGGCCGATTCAACGGCAGCTGCGGCGCGATTGTCACTGGGTCAGATTTGCCGAAATTTCAAAAAAAAAACGTCCGAATCTACACCCTCGATGAAAAGGTTGCATTCCTCCATTTCACAACCTTTGAAGCAGCTTGAGGTAGAGTTACAGTCGAGATCCGAAAGTTGGGGTAGGCGTGTCACCGGAAGTGACGTGGACTTGATAGAAGTTGCGTAGGATAAGTCTGTTGCCAGCATGCTTTGCTGATATCTCGCGATGTATATTGGAAGCAGCTTATCCACATAGATTCTATCAAGTACACGTCACTTCCGGTGACACGCCTACCCCAACTTACGGATCTCGAGTATATTAGAGAGCTGGATTTCGCGTTTCCAACAAGCATCGAAATTGCTCTGGAAGCCTTCCTTGCAGAAAGATAGGGTCTGTCAAATTTCGTCGAGTAAATGTCGAGGAGGCCGAAATTTTCACGCGAGTTTTTGCCACTTCAAGAGCAATATATCTCTTATATTGTAAGATCCTGAAAAAGGGAAGATAGTTTTGGAAAGCGGAAGGTTTGCGCTTCCTGATGGTCTGTTTAGTTTTCTTCTACAGCTTTTTGGTTGAAGAGATAATTGCGTCGAGGATCTATCGAGGACGGATCCGGCCACCTGGAAATCCGCTCCCTCATTCACCATTGCAAGTGTGACTCGTTGGCAACACTCGGAATGTGTCTAGAACAATATCTTTGAACGCAAATAAGAATAGGAGCAATCGTCATCATCCGATTTGGTATTGGTATAAGCCATGCATCCCTCCTCCACTCACAGTTGCAGAATCGATTGAAAGGTGTTATATGATGGGGACCTTCGAACGAAACTGTATTGTAGTAGACATAGTGTGTTGTGCTATTCCTGTAACCTAAAAAACAGCTTCATTTGCCCAGCGCTTCCTTCATTATTTTCGTATTTGCGCAAGCGTCTCTAAGAACTGTGGTATTCTCAGCGAGGTATTGAGAGCGAGCAAAGGAGAAATCGATAGAGGATGTGCATTTGCAGTGCGTATGATGCGGCGCACTTTTTGCATAAGTGCACATAAGGCTATAAAATGCTTTCTCGTTATTTCTGCGAGCAACGCAGATCCGGAGCGTAGTTTTTCTACCGCCAACAGGCTCTCCAGAGGCGAACGCAGCAACCTGAAAACCGAGACCTTGGACGATCTCATGGTGTGAGTTCTTGACTTTTTACCCTTTGTCATCTTTCAGCTCTTTCCTAGAATAGTTTGTGGGTTAATCATTTCAGGATACATCGAAATGGACCGAGTGTTCTCACTGTTAAACCCAGAAACTTAGTACATCAATGGACGAACCCGCGTCCCGGCTTAGAAAGAAGAGTTATAAATAACCTCTGCCTGGATTGTGCCTTTAAGCGGTGAAACCCAAAGCTTCACCGATTGTCAGTTTTGTCAGAGGCTTCCGTGTCATGCGCGCGGTAGCGGGCGGAGCTAAACTGGTATGAAATATAATTGTTTTAGCAGTGTACTTTGTAATCTTCGCTTTCGACATACCTCTTAGGTTTGACTCGCATTTTCTCCCAAGTCGGTTCTTAAAGCCCTTTTTGGTTTCAGCGCGGTCTATAGAACCTGCTGCTGTGCGTTATGACACCGTTGATCCGGGTCATTCATCTCCCGAAACCGACTGGAGTCAGTCTCACCAATATGGACGTGTTGACCAGGTTTCTTTCCTCCAGATTCCATTTCACTTTTGCTCATGATCAATGCCTTTCAATTCAGGCGTTCTCTTTCCCTTATGGCTCTGGTGCAGGCTCGTCCACGTATGATGGCACCACTCCAGCCTCGATAGCTCGCAGCCTTAGCCAAGTTAGCGATTCACATGTCGTTCGTCCCCGTTCGGAAAGGCGTGAATCAGCTGCTCGTGTGGCTTACGGTTCGGCGGCGAGTGTGGCAAAACGGTGAGAAAGTATTCGTGAGATACCTTGGCCTTTTTATTGGGTATGTGTTTAGAGGCGTGGTCGACAGCCAACGCATGCACCGTGTTCGTCTTTCTTCAAGGCATTCCTTTGACTTGGATGCAGTGGATCCCGATAGAGCCGGCTCATCCGCTTCTCTGGAGATTCAGCAAGCTAGCGAACCGGTTCCACGGACAATCACCGAATTGGGTAATTAGATTGCTGATCGTTTTATAAAAAATGAAGTGACTTCGGGAACCTGTTAATTATTCAACAGTACATCCAATGAGGAAGGTAAGACGCGAAAAGAAGTGGAAGGAGTGAATTCAGTGTTTTTCCTTTAAAAACGGTGCAGCGGGATCTTTCTTGTACAGTATGGATGTACCCGCCTCGTGGAAGGCGTGTCGGTGTCCTCGTCCTGTCGAAGTCGCTGCAACCAACAACACATCGACGACGGTTTCTATAAAAATTTTTAATCGACGCTGTGCAAGACCTCTTTATGCTTATCTTGTTTCTATTGCTGATGTGATGGTCCCGGAAGAAACCGTCTAGGAGCGGCGAGAGGGAGAGGGAGGGAGGGTGTTGACTTAGTAGGGGTGGAGTAATCGTCGCCGCAGCTCATGGGGGGAGGGGAGGTGGGGTGAATCTTTCAACATGAGTGAAAACACATGTCGGGTGATTTATTTCATTTTGAAGGGGGGGGGGTCAAGCATGGGGAGCGGCGGCGACTGTCTCTTCACCCCAGCCAGGTCAGCACCGTTGTTATTTGTTTCTTTTTTCGTTTTGTCATGTAAGATTTTTTTCTCCTCGTAAGGGGAGAAAAAATGTGGAATTAAGAAGATCTGTTATCTTGTCCATGTTTTTTTTTATTTGAATAAATCTGAGGAAGATTGTGTTTTGTTCAATGAATTCAAAAAAGAACACTTTTATCAACCTTAAATCAACATTAGGGGGGGGGGTCGTGCCGAGACCTCGATTTTAGGGGGGGTCGTACCTCTGCGACCACGTCCTCGACACGATTTTCACCCTGGTCCCATGCGGCGCACATAGTGGCACCCACCGGAGGGTGTCATTGTCGCCAAAGGGTTAAGCACGCGAGTTTACCCAACGATGTCAGCGTTAGGCCAGTACGGAGGCTAGCCCACATGCTTGTAGGTATGCTTCAGCTCATCAGTTTGACTGTGATTTCTAGGCCAGTGATGCGGGAGCAGGCGCGGATTCGCTCAAAGCACGGCCTGCAGTCCATGTTGTCATTTCTTGCATAGTCGTTGGATTATTCGCAGATTCGTGATCATGCTCACACTGCTCCAAATGCATCACTTACCTGCAGTATCTCATCCCATTTTCCTTACCGCATGCCGTGGTACGGAAATGTTTCACCTACATTATTTTTTTGCATGGAGCTGCCTTCATGGTGAATGTCCTCGATCGACGCGCGTACTGTTTCGTAACTACCGCCAGTCATTCGGTACTTACCCAAATCAGCACATCTACCCAATCGTTTAAGTGATTTCCGCTATCTAAGGACGAGAGTTAAGTCACCATCGCGGTCAACATAGTTTCCTTTGTAGACTTCAAGTATTTGTCACCATGAGCTCCCTTGCCCGAGACGTTCAGACTCGTTTGATTCTCCGGGGGTTCGTGGAAGATGCTGAGCGTGATCAGCAAGAAAGCCACTGGAGCTATCGATAATATTGATAACTTTCTGCCAATAAGGTGATCAGCTGTCCCCCGCAGTGTTCCACTTATTGATCGTGTTATAGCTCCTTCCTTGGTCCTGGGAGCATTTCACCCCTGTACAATCATCTAGGCCATGATCCTACGTTAAACACGTCGATTGGCGCAGTGGGTTCGTTCCTTGTTGACATTGGATCGCTCGCGGGATCAATTCTCCATGATACTCGATGTTTTGCAACCCTCATAGGTTACTACCTTGCTTTCTACAATTCTTTCAAAGTAACCCAGCAATGCTTTGTGGTGCAGTGGCAAACGTCGCGCTCATGGGCGCTGCATTACATGGTTCAAGTCCATGGCGACGCGACTTTTGCTAGGAATGTAGTGAAGTTCGCCATTCAGAGCGGGGTCATCTGGCTGTCTCGCCTTTCATTATTCACCGTTTACGGCCGTAGTTCACCACCTTTAACTCCCAGTCTATGGCACTTTACTACCGTCCCAGGTCTACAAGCATCTCGCCCACTTCAACGAGCTTTGCATGCTAGGCGATGCCTCTGAAAGACTCTTCGCCTGTGTGTATATTGTCTGCCGCACAGTTCGCCAGTAAACACCCACTCATATCGCTAAGTCTCCCCTCAATTCGCGTAAATCTACCGTGGCCTCGCAGAATTCCTTCATTATCATCATCCCTTTCAGTCCTATCATTCCATCTCTGCCAAAGTTAGAGCCGCGCCTCAATTATTCTGTTTACAGAAGATTTGGCTTTCTCAATGGCAATCCATGAAGGACACGGCTCTCTTGTACAAAATTGACTCTCTCACTGGTACGGTCATTACTCGGGAACATCCTGTCCGCAACGTGTTTTAATGACTTTATTTGAGTCCTGCTATTGTTCCATCAGTATTCTTGTCGTGGACTATTTCGTTTTCGGACCATCCAAGAACCCGCGTATGTTGTAAGATTATAATGGACAAGCCCAGACTAAATGAACCAAAGTACAAATTGAGATCGTAATCTCTCTTAAAAAATCGATGATTTTAAACGCACTCTCACTATGCCGTCAAAAGTTTACTAGGGTTGATCACAGAAAATTTCGTGGTTGTGTGGTGATCAGAACAGTGCTTACTTTGACTTGTAGGAAAAAATTTTAAAGCCACTTTTTTGGGAGTTGAACCATGGCAGTTCTATTTTTCTACAGTCCTGTCTTCGGTTCTACCCACGTACCAATACAATGATCCACTTCATCGAGACCAGTATCGGCTGGTTTTGGCATCGGATTCGTGGTGTGCTTACAGCACGGATTCATTGAACATCTAAATGAATTATTACGTTGAACACCTCCGCCGTACCATCGATTCGCTGAAGAAACAAACTGGGCCTGTGTCAAACTGTTGGAAGCTACTTCTAATTTTTCTGCAGTTGTAAAACGTCGTGGTTCGCTGTTTTACAAAATGCATCACTTTCAAATTTTCTTAAGCAAGAAATAAATCTTCACGTGTTTGGGACGCACGTAACTTTTCCCCGTACACACGGCGCTCCGAGGAAGAACGTTTCAAACCAAACATCGTCCATCTGCCAACCGTAAAACGGGCCGGAGGCTCGGTTATGGTTGCCCGAAAAAAAGGGGGAGCGCGTTGCAGTCAGAGTCAACCCTGCGTTGCGCAGTTCGCAACGGCACGTTGAGAGATCCTCAACGCACGCTGTATGGGCGGAGACACAGACGGCTCGAGCATGCGAGTGTGAATGTTCGCGCGAGAGAACGTGTCTAATCGGGCGAAACTGCGCAACGTGGCCGTTGAAAACTGCGCAACGCAGGGTTGACTCTGGTTGCAGTACTGAGGCATAGGGGGACCATTTTTCTTTTTTCAAATGCAGAAGTGGTTTCGACAGCAGGAGGTGCCTTTGATGGAGTAATCAAGTCTGTGAGCAAAATATCACAAAAGCACTAGGACAAGAGCTGTGAAGACGTTTGCCTAAACAAGAGCTACAATTACGAGCGAAGAGCTGGGACGGTAGAAAAACCTCCATTCTGAGTTAACGTGTTGTCATTAGCTCACACAAAAGACATGATAAGGCAACAAGTTAAAAGCACATCACAACACACTAACCCTTGTTCAACTCATAGTCAGATCAATATCAAAAAATCGATTTTAGTCGAGAGATAACTCGTGACTAATATAGAAGCAAGCAAAAAAGAGCAAGCGGCTGAGGAGACGCAGAGGCCACGTTGATCCATCAGTACAAGTACTCCCTATCACATTTTGCTGGAGGGTTAACGTGGCAAACGTGTCGTCTGCGCCTTTTTTCTGCCCGCTCGACTGTAGGAGTTAAGCCACTGAGTCATTTGCGACTGCAGTGGATGAGATGCGCCCGCAGTCCATCTTGTTCACTCATTCTTCATCTTTCTCTTTATTTCTTGTGACCTCTCTTTACCTTTTCTTTTTGTCCAATTCTTCAAAATATTTTGTTGTAGATTCGTGTGTCGAATCCAGGACCTCAAGGACCACTGAGTGGAGTGAGAGAAACGAAAACAAGTCCCAAACACCGCTATCCATAGGCCGAGGTTGAGGTTTGCTTGTCTCTGCTTTATTGTTGTTTAGTATTTGACTTTCTAGAACTAACTTTATGAACTCAAACAGCTTTTGGCATTCGTAATTGTATTGCATTATCATTACCATATTGTATTGTCATTAAGTTATAGTCTAGTTTAAGCTAGATTGCAACTAAATCCACTTTATCCAACCTTCATTGGTCTTTGATTAGATCCGAAATAAGCAAATACTGCATAAGCACAGAGTGTTCCAAAACCTAGTAAAGGATTGATCTCGGGATAATGAAATTGTAATGGGTGGTGGGATGATCTTAGAAAAGACCTGCCCATTCTAAATTCGTACTCAGGATTTAGCAAATTCATCTCAAATGTTCTCAGCAGGACCCTGTGGACACGACAAGATCTAGAGGTGACCGAAGTAACTTGGTCTGGCAATTTGGAGGCTGCTGATGGTAGTGTTCTACGGTTGTTGGTGGGAATACATTTAGGATGAAGTTGCTCCAGCCTGAACACACACACAACACAACAACGGATTTATGAATAAGGTTATTTCAATGTTGAAGCTATTCGAGCATATATCAGCCCCGCAGCCACTACCAAAAAAAAACTGAAAAGCAAACTCGCGGAGTCTCGTAACAGAGACTTGGGACGGTGCCTGGCCTTACTGCTCGTTCTTCCCAAAGAAAACAAAGCTGTAATGATAATTCACAATAAAAGAAACAGTCGTTGACCATAGCACCTGGGTTGAGGCGCACTATGTGCACTGCGACACATTTCATTTCATTACACATTTTCACATTTCATTTCATCACAATTCAACGGTCTGTATGAGATCCCATATCTCTTTGGGCCTGTTCATACTTTGCGAATTCGGCGAAGATGCGAAGATGCGATGATGCGACCGAGCGATTCTATCAAATGATGTGCGTGCATATTGATTGACTTGACTCCGCCCTTAGCGTCACTTGCGAGAGCGCGTCTGGATTGCAGCGATCGCGCGAGGCGAAGATGCGAAGGGCGACCAGCGTGGAAGGATAAGATACGCGTCGACAGATAAGATGCAAGTCTATGAATGAATCACTGATCTTTCTTTGTTTCGCTGCTACTGCTGTTATTACTCTTTTCTTCTACTGTCTATAACTTTTCAATATCCATTTATTGACATGTCGCCGTTAAAGTATTCTATTTTAGATAATCTTCTCTATCTGCGTTGTTTTACCTCGGAAATTCTTTAAACATAAAAAATAGAAATTTTCAGCGCATTTTTGAGAGGTGCGCTGTACTAGTGTTAATCTTCTGCTCAGGCATGAAAATAGTTGAGTTTAATATGACATGGATCGCATTAACGAGGGAGCATGAGCATGCATATAAACATGAGTACACTTGAAATCTTCAATAATACACGTGGTCCACATCAATGAAACGTTAGCTTCATTACCTGTCCTAACATGAACAAAGCGATCTGATTCTGCATAAGTGGGAACAATCACAACGAAAACAACAAAATAGTGGCTGCGGCAGGGGCCAAACAAATCAACAACTCGAATCAAACGAAAGATCGTTGACTGATTGATTAATTAGGATTGATTGATTCCTGACGCGTCGCGGCGCGTGCGTCTCTTGTGCGAACGTGCTACCAATCGCCTCTTCGCATCTTCGCATAATAGCCGATTCTCAAAGTATGAACGGGCCCTTTCAAATTCAAGATGCAAGCCGTACGCAAAGTGTTTAACCCCAGAGCCCTCAACGGTTAAAGGAAGCGATTACGATAGATCTCAAAGGGGTTTAGAGGGGACGTGGGGGTCTCAATAGTACGCCAATGGCGAAAAAAGCAAAGAAATCCGTCAAAAATAAGCAAAATAGTACCCCTTTGATTGCCCTTTCATTTTCGACCATGGATGAGCGACGGTAAAGAACGACGTTGTTCGGACGTGTTAACCCCGATAGCCGCCATCATGCCAACAAGCATAGTGTTTTGATTGATAAGGCAATACGTGGGCAAGTTGGAAGATACAGCCGCTAGAAGGGAAATGATCATCCAAAATGAAAAGCCGGGAGGGGAGGGCGCACGCCTGATCGGGCCCGCGGGCCGGCGTGCGCACATGGTGGCGCACGACCTTCAGAATGAAATTTTTTTTGATTTTTGCAGCACTTCAAGTAATACAAATATACCATTGTATACTTACAACCTAGTAGAATAATATATGTTTCCAGGACCGGAATAGCTTCATTGTTTGCAAATCTACAACGTTCCCAATAAAACCATCTTCATGTACAATTTCTCCCTATTATTCACTACACTTCAACAGTAACAATAGTATTTCCAAAACAGCTAGAGATTAAAAACCTGCATCCTAGAAACCATGGCTAAATGCGACGATAGAAAAAGAAACAGAGGAAATCAAAGAAAAAGAGATACCTGAAAGTACGACTAGGAATTGCACGCAACCCGATGTAGGGATACCCGTAAGAACACCCGGAAGCGCAAAACACAGAGAACTCGTAAATAAGTAAGAATAAGGAAATATGTGCATGAACTTTCTTGCGCAGAGTTTTCTCGAAGTGATGCGATTCAGTTTTCGCGCGCAAGCTGCGTTGCTTCTGCTCTCATCTGAGCTCTCTCGGTGAAATAGCGTGCTGTCATACCACAAACTCGCATATCCAACTTCCTCCGTATGCTAATAGGCTTGGTAATGGTTCCCCATCCACAACCTCCCTACAGTTGTCGCTTCCCTACCTGAAAGTTGCTGGATTCGTGGTGTCCGGAGATAATCTGGAGTAGCTTTTTTTGTTCACTAAACCTGCTCTCACTGAAGTGAAGTATCAGAATGGAGGGCTACATGGATGCCAACAGCTCAAATTTTTTCAGGTAAGTTCGGGCACAAATCATGGTCCAGCACAAGCATGCACAAAACCCACCCTGGGTGCCGGCGTGCGCCACCATGTGGCGCACGCGCGAGAGGCACTAAAAAAGCCGATTGGCCCACAGGTTAACACAAAAACGTCGCCGTCCGTTATGGGTTAAACAGCACGCGGTTCGATTAGATAGAGCTAGATTTGCTACTACAAGGCAGCGTTGGAATTGCTATGAAAGCCTCCCATTCTAAGGGATATAGACTCTCAAAAACCGTCGAGGCAGGACTTCTTCTGATAAATTGGGTTTTGTCACATCAGTTGTATTTAACTCTCTCCCTCTGTTGTAGACATCATTCCCTGTGACTTCAAATTATCGTTGAACCTGCCTTCAAGGCAATACGGAAAAAAAAACTAAAGTCGCGAACCAATGAGAGAAGGAGGAACAAAATTGCACGCTCGTCTGGCTTTTCAAATTTCTTTTCATGAGAAATGGCGAGAATGTCCGCTACAAAACGCTGCAAAGAATATTAATAATATTGAACAAGCTTTTCGCAACATTATCAGTATTCTTTGTCACAATTTGGTAGCGAAAATTCTCGTCTATTCCCCATAAAAGGACATTCAAGAAATCAGACGGTTGTGTGCAACATTGTTCCTCCTCCTTTCATTAATCTTTTTTGAGAGAATTTTAAGATTTGCAAGCTTATTTGTGATCCCAATGTTGCCTTGGAGGCACTTATGATAATTTTTACGATAAATGTGACTCGGAAAGGGAGATTTACCTATGCTACGTGGATGCTGCTTTAATTAGTAAGCGGCGTGAGGTACGTTTAGCTGCGAAGGGTGCGCCCATAGCGACTTTACAAGGCTCAAAGGAACAACTCCAGGCAGAAGGTCGTGTGAACGCTTCCTTTAGTCTATGGCATAGACCCCTAGAGGACAATCAAAAATGTGGTGTTTCCGTGTGCGGAAACCAACCGACAAGGGCACGCGGGCCTTGCAAATCAAGCTGCCCAAGCTGCAGCCTTTTTTTCTTCTCCTATCAGACTGTTGTCTGGCGATCTCTCATCTGTAGCGCTCTCTCGCCCCATACTCTCCTCTCCGCGCTTACTCTCTCATTCCCTCAGCACAGCTGATTGGGAATGTGAATGAGCCCTCGAGCTAAGCTTTTTCAACGGATTCTTTTCCTTTCTTCTTTACTGCCAGCCCATTTCGCACAATATTTTCGCACTAGTGTGCCTGAGCCACACCAATGTGATCCTGGGACATGCCTTTAACCCCGTCGGTCGAGAACGCAATCATAGAGAGTATTCAGGCTGGATGGTACGCTTGAGCAAGATGTTTTTCTCAGGTCCTCAGCTGCTTCAAATCTAAGGTATGCGAGCGGTTTTCAACAGGCCGCGTTCCGTAGTTCTCCAGCTCTGTGGAGCATTAGTCTAACCTGCAATTGTCGAAACTGAGAGCATGAAAAGCAAAATGTCGCTTTCAGTTTTAAAGGTGCAGTGCTTAACATAAACTTTTGGCTCGGGCTCCATAACACGGAACTACTTCCGTGCTGAATTATGGAGAGGATCGAACTCACAAACGTGCCTGCGTACCGGTTGGTAGCTTTCACTGAGAATGATGGGCGACGTGGACGCCATACAAATTGTAGTTTGGCAGTCTAACTACAATAGCCAAGTACCAGCTACGCTCCCCAGAATGCTGCTGACTGGCGACTCGATTGAGAAAAATTACACAGCCACGCAGGCTAAAACTCGAACAGCTGCTCTCGGTTCAGTGCCAAGGTGAATGTTCCTCCATTTTGTAGATGAGAGGAGGTAGAGAGAATGGCTAAGGGCTCGCTTCTGGCGACATTCAGGTCTGCAACATTTAGCTTGCCCTCTCTTTGAGAAGTAAACTTGTTGATAACTCCAATTGACGCCAACGCGTTGCACTCCTTTTGGACTACTCTATTCACCTTATCGTCTTACATTGTTAATTGTATTGAAGTATGTTAGATGGCTTGATCGTCAATGACTTATAAGGTGAATCTCAGGTTAATTCTAGTGGAGGTGGCAGGCAACTCACATTCCCTGGTATCGTTAATTCGATTACTAGAAGCACCCTTTTAACTTAACGCGTCGATCAGATAATTAGGTAGAGCGTGCTCAATTACAAGAAACGGACTTTCGATTAAATGTCCGGTGTGCTGCCCTATCATCACGCCAAATCCTGCCCCATCCCTGGGCAATTTATGGCATGTGATCGTCCACCCTGGGCTCCTACACTTTGCGCCCCCGGAATGAATGTCCATACCCTAGTTTAGGACCATTTTCTTGGATCACAGCAGGCTGAAATCTGAAAGCATCTCAGGAGAACTTCCACACTACACCGGTCCTTGTAATTTCAAATGAATCTATTACGTGTCATGAAAACTCCAGTCCTCCTTCTTAGTACTAGAGAACGCAATGGAGTGCTCCCTACCCCACCCCCGAACTGGAGTTTCACCCACAATAATTGCTAACCAATGGAAAACGTGTGTGGAACTTAAATTTTTTTAGAATCAAAAGATGTTCAAAGGAGCAATTGTCCTTCTTCTGTGTGCTTTCCTAGTCTGCATGGTGAACGTCGCCTACACTCAGGACCTATGCTATTGGGGGGCAGCAAAGTGCAAGAGAAGCTGCTGGTTGCAGGTATGACTTTTTGGTAATCCGAACTTCAAAACTACGCTTATGGCGATCTCAACTTGAGAGCAAGGTCACGTAAGGCTAAGAAAATTTGAGCTAAGCACGAAAACACTTTTCCTTGAGAAGTATTCACGCAGCTTCCGTTTTATTACCATGTGGAACGCAGCTATTCGACGAACTTATTTTTTCTAAGCGATCAGCATGTTCCGCTAATTTAGTTCCTTTTCGAACTTACCCGACCCAACGCCTACACTAGCTCGCTAGTGTGATGGACAATTAATTCAGGAGCCGTCAACAAAATCAATCTTATGCAGATCGTAAAAGCCTAGCCTGCATTACCTTACAGCAATAACGAATCACGTTTTGCTATTGCTAGGTTCATGTCTGGCCTAAGGAACATCAAACGGCAAGAGAAGACCGCTACTTGAAGGAAATGACCACGATAATCTCGTGGGGACGATAAGGAAAGCTGCGGAGTGGATTGGGTAGGGGTCCTGCCCAATGAGACGACGGGTGACGCCCTTCATGAGCTGAAACCCACTTCCGTAAGCAAAATCACCTCTGTATCGTGGAATACGTATGGAATACATATGTATTGTGGAATAGGTTGCAATGGCAGCGTACTAGATATGATACCGTTATCGTTATCATCCGATTTTCATTCTGAGTGCACCTCTTACAAGCAGCCGTATCTTCTTATCTCATCGTATCATATCTTCCATGGGGTTCGTCCAACCATTATCTATCTCACATCTTATCGGTTGATAACGCTAGGGTAGCAGATCCACGTGGAAGCTAGCGTGATAGCTTCCTTTGAAGAGAGGAATAGGTGGAATGCCTGTAGTAAGTGCCTGTTTTCTCAAAGTGGTTGTCAAAGCCAAAGGTTGATTAACGTTGTCCCAATGTAACTATTCACCAAGGAGTGCTCAGAAATTTTTGTGCTATCTGGTGCACTAGTTCACCACGGGAAGTGCTGAATTTTCCGTCATCCGTAACAAAAAGACAAACGTGATGATAACGTAACGATCAAGAAACAAAAGTTCGCAACAATACGCCATGAGCGTATGAATTAATTAGCCCTGAAGATAACCACGCCGAGACCGCTACACAAGGGCTGGTGCTGTGGCACCTCTTTAACCTAATTACGGACCTCAGGTGTAGGCACGGGGGTGCTTACGAAGA
This sequence comes from Ostertagia ostertagi, assembly GCA_036418205.1. Classification (NCBI taxonomy): domain Eukaryota; kingdom Metazoa; phylum Nematoda; class Chromadorea; order Rhabditida; family Trichostrongylidae; genus Ostertagia; species Ostertagia ostertagi. Next base: position 17,432 of record MU871642.1, read on the forward strand.
CAATTAATTCATTCAGCTCATAGTAATTGTAATAGAGACTATACTTAGCATCGTCGTAGATCAATTCCAAATGGTTAATTCTATTCTAATTCTAGTGGTGGATAATGAGTCCTAAGCCAACGATTTATGGCTAAAAGAGAGTTATGGTTTTTCCGTGAAGGATTCCTTTAATGAATTATGTTAACCAGCTTGTGAGATTGACGAGGAGCCGGGCGCTGTGTAAATCGAAAAACCCTCCACACGGCTTTAGTACCTAGTGGTTTCAACGATAATTAGTAATATATATTAATTACCAGTTTAGCTCCGCCCGCTACCGCGCGCATGACACGGAAGCCTCTGACAAAACTGACAATCGGTGAAGCTTTGGGTTTCACCGCTTAACTATAGCTGCTTCGTTAAATGCATTACTGTCCGTTGCCCATCTTGGCTGTATCTCACTGTTTGATAAGCGCAGTGAAGTGCACAGCTAAAGTGATGTATGTAAACAACCACCATGCATCGAGAATCGAGGAAATTTAGCGGTCGAATAATTTTTGGTAATCTCAAGACGGAATGCCCAGTATTCACTATCAAATTTATTAGAGCATCCCATTCATCCTCAAGAACTCTAGAAGGTGTAGCGGTTGAAAAGGTGTTTGAATTTACAATTATAACGCTAATGAAATGATATTGAAATGAAATGCATTATCTGCAATCTGGTTTCGAGTAATCTCTACGTTCGTACGCATATCGTAATTATCAGTCCTCATCTGTCGTTATCACTTTTTGACCCCCACAAAATATGTTACCCAACCCCCATATCATGTCCCAAAATCAGTTCCTGACGACTGCTGCGAAGCGCACTATGAATTTTGTGAAAATTGTGTTTCAGCGCCTCTTATCTGCTCATATCAGTCGTTATCACTTTGTGACCCCCACCAAATATGTTCCCGTCCCACCCCCTATATCCTTCTATTATATAAAGCGCTAACTTTGTGTGTCGGTTTGTGTATCTGTATGTGTGTGTGTGTGTGTGTGTGTGTGTGTATGTATGTGTGTCCGTCCGCAAAATGAAGTGAGTGAGAAGGAAGCTCATGGGATAAACAAACCGCTAACAAATCGGGTAGCTTACAGGATTTGAGATATCAATGTTTTGTAGCAGGATAGTTGTGATAACACTCTTAGGGCTATATAAACACCTGCTTAGCACACTTCCGTTCATTCCACATGGTGCTGCAGTGGCAGCTGGAGGGCAGTGGAGAGAGGAAGGGAGGATGAGAAGGGAAGCGAAAAAATCTACCGTCATATCATGATTGTGTCCCTTCTACTGTATGAAACACCATTGTGTTGCATACGCGTCACTTCCAGGTGTTGGTGTCACAGGAGGAAGGGACCATAGCGGAGGATAGAAAGCTTGCGCAGGAAAGGAAGGTCCCGGCGGTTGACGGGGGACTAATCTGGTCTAATAATCTTGAAAACCAACTCCTGACGACCACTGGTGCCCGAGCTATGAATTTCGCGACACTTGCGTTCTAGCGCCTTTTATCAGCCCTTATCAGTTGTGATCACTTTCTTTACCCCACCAAATATGTTCCCGTCCCACCCCCTATATCATATCTTGAAACCAACTCCTGACGACCACTGGTGCCCGAGCTATGAATTTCGCGACACTTGCGTTCTAGCGCCTTTTATCAGCCCTTATCAGTTGTGATCACTTTCTTTACCCCACCAAATATGTTCCCGTCCCACCCCCTATATCATATCTTGAAACCAACTCCTGACGACCACTGGTGCCCGAGCTATGAATTTCGCGACACTTGCGTTCTAGCGCCTTTTATCAGCCCTTATCAGTTGTGATCACTTTCTTTACCCCACCAAATATGTTCCCGTCCCACCCCCTATATCATATCTTGAAACCAACTCCTGACGACCACTGGTGCCCGAGCTATGAATTTCGCGACACTTGCGTTCTAGCGCCTTTTATCAGCCCTTATCAGTTGTGATCACTTTCTTTACCCCACCAAATATGTTCCCGTCCCACCCCCTATATCATATCTTGAAACCAACTCCTGACGACCACTGGTGCCCGAGCTATGAATTTCGCGACACTTGCGTTCTAGCGCCTTTTATCAGCCCTTATCAGTTGTGATCACTTTCTTTACCCCACCAAATATGTTCCCGTCCCACCCCCTATATCATATCTTGAAACCAACTCCTGACGACCACTGGTGCCCGAGCTATGAATTTCGCGACACTTGCGTTCTAGCGCCTTTTATCAGCCCTTATCAGTTGTGATCACTTTCTTTACCCCACCAAATATGTTCCCGTCCCACCCCCTATATCATATCTTGAAACCAACTCCTGACGACCACTGGTGCCCGAGCTATGAATTTCGCGACACTTGCGTTCTAGCGCCTTTTATCAGCCCTTATCAGTTGTGATCACTTTCTTTACCCCACCAAATATGTTCCCGTCCCACCCCCTATATCATATCTTGAAACCAACTCCTGACGACCACTGGTGCCCGAGCTATGAATTTCGCGACACTTGCGTTCTAGCGCCTTTTATCAGCCCTTATCAGTTGTGATCACTTTCTTTACCCCACCAAATATGTTCCCGTCCCACCCCCTATATCATATCTTGAAACCAACTCCTGACGACCCACTGGTGCCCGAGCTATGAATTTCCGGTCAGACAGACAAACACATACACACACACACACACACACACACACACAACCGCTTAGCCGATTATATATAGTAGGATTTATCACGGCTGTGTTTTCGGATAGCCGGATGCGATGGCTAGAGATCGGTGTGCATTATCTTCAAACCAAAATCCAAACTTTTATTCAATCTCGTGGTATTCACTTTGGTTCTTCAAACACACTGACATATATTGTTCATGATGCAGGTTCCGGTCCTACGATACTGAAATATGATAGAGTTAGCGATATTGCGACTTAAACCGAAAAGTCATTCTGGATCAGGATTTTCTCCATGCTGTCAATTCCCGCCCCAGCGCAATATAATTAAATCCCTTCGGGCCACTGCGCGGTAGCAAGGGTTCCAGGAGGCCCGACGCGCGGCAAGAAAGCAGAGTCGGCGGACGAGTTGCTGCGCGCGGAGTGCGATGTAGGACTGTGCAGTGGAGCACTCTATTAACCCATAACGGACGGCCAGTGTATTTTTCGCGTGCGCCACCATGTGGCGCACGCCGCCACCCAGGGTAGGGTTTATGTAGGCTTATGTGAACAGCAGGGGTAAGACGGGGCTAAAGTAGGTGTCGGAGTCTCATCATCCGAAAAAAGAGATTTCCGTTGACGACAAGTTCGTAGCCCGCCTTTCCGCTCTAAAACTAGGGTGCAAAGAATGAATGGAAGCTGTAGGTGACATTATCGAAAAATGCGAAACAACAACCCCGAGCAAGGATGTGGCTATATTTAGGGGAAGGGGTCTCGGGACGTGCGAACCATGGGTAAGCCACCCATCAAATAGTAAACTTATGTAAATTAAGACAAAATGTATGTAAAATTTATTGTAGGTTTGTCAAAAATCCAGCCGTCCAGGTCCTGGGAAGATATGTTATTCCACATTGCTGAGAGTATATATGGGTATATTAAGATTGCTAGAAACATTCCAAAAACAAAAGAAATAGTCGTGCGCCACCTTGTGGCGCACGCCGTCCGTTATGGGTTAATTAACGCGAATCCTACAGTACGCTCCGCTGACTTTGCCTTCTTGCCGCGCGACGGGCCTCTTGGGCGGTACCCTGCGAGCAACGGCAAGGAGATGTTTCGCAGGACAGATTTTGCGTCAGACTTTGAAAACATAAGAATCCAGCAGAGAGCCATGAAGAAATGCATAAGGAAATTAATTTTTTCTCATTACAAACTCCGACCGGCTCGACGTGTTCGTTATTTACTTTGACTAGAATGCTGTTTCTAACCCATGCATCTAATCCGAATCTCTCTAGAAGCACTGGAACGGGATCCAAAAACCAAATTTTGAAGATCCCTAAAAGAAAGCTACAGAACGAAGGCTATGCCATTATTGCGCAAAGCTTGCTTCTGGAAATAAAAGCTTACTACTTCAACCTGATCGTTTGCCAGAGTGTGTCACTGGACAACGAGTATTTGAGGGACAACCGTGGCAGTAAACTCAAAAAGCAGCATCCGAACGTTCGAAGCAAATTGCGAGATCCACGAAATGGTGATGTTGCACTGATTAAGGGG
>MU871643.1:0-12746 GCA_036418205.1 Ostertagia ostertagi
CTGGAGGGCCATTCGTCGTGTCTCGTGAAGTCAGGCAGATGCTCGGCGCACCACTCCTGGACCATCTTTGTCTTGTATGCTGGAGCAGAATCTGCTGGAAGCACCAGTAGGCTTCTCCGAAATGGGAGTTGGCCCACGGCTTGAGAACTTCCTCCAGGATATTTTTGTAAACCTCTGCGTTGATTTTTACACCAGCTTCAACGAAAACAAGTGGGGTCTTCCCCGTAGAGGTGACTCCTCCCCAAACAAGAATGGACTGGGGGTGTTTCGCTCTTTCCTGGAGTCTTGCCTTGGTGGTAGCATCAGCAAGTGATCCTGCAATAATCCTCTCATTTTGGGAGTTGAAGGCTGGATTCAGAGTAAAAATCTTTTCATCACTGAAAACGATGTCTCGGGCGCGTGCCACCGTGAATCGCTGCAGCAACTTCTTGCATCTCTCCAATCTCCTTTTCTTCATAATGTCCGTCAGGAGTTGGCATTTCTGCAAGCGATAGGGGAACTTCCTTAGCTTACTTCTGACAATCCTCCTCATTGACCTCGCGCTTACTCCAACGTCTTTCGCCATCTGGCGCATCGATCTCCTGGCGTTCCTTCGAATTCTTTCTCTGACGAGCCTCACATTTCTCCGACTCGTAGCTGTTGTGGGACGTCCTCTTCCTTCCCTGTCCTCTTCGGTCTTCAGTTCTTTATAGCGTCGTACTGTATTCTGAACCGTCCTTCGAGGTACGGAAAGGATCTTCACAATTTCTCTTGTTTGCTTGCCGTCGTTGTGAAGTTTGATGATCGCGCTCCGTAGGTCAGAACGACGGACCATTTTGTATTCGAGTACGTAGGAATTACGCAACCTCCAGGCAACATATCACAAGCGAGTGAAACAGGAAAATCTCCAAGAAGTGTTAAAAAATTCAAAACGTATAGGTGCACCAGTAATTTTGCCCCACCCTGTATTTGTAGAATGATGAAGTCCTAGTCGATCGTGCTGAAGTAAACTTGCTGAAGAGTTAATGCCGAGTTCTTACATACTGCTAAATGCTGAGGAAACCTTGAAGCTTTCGTAAACGTTACCTTCTCCGCAGAGTTTGAAGACTTCTGTAAATTAGTGAACGCGAAACCTGGCTGCGCCGTATGTTATCCAGACACTTCAGTAAGCGTAGGTCAAGCGTACTGAACATTCTTCGAAACCACCTGCTTTCATCGCTGTACTTCATCCCACGTGCCATTCCTGTTGAAGATGACTACGAGTGAATAATTTGTAGATAACCGTCAGCAGGCAGGTTGGGTAACAGTTACTGATCACTTCTTAGACTGCAGCACAATCGCTTTCTCGTCCACGAAACAGTACTATGCATGCTAACGGGTAGCGCTTTGAGAACTGAGGTAAGGATGACGACTGGAGGTAAATCCTTCGTGTATTCCGGTCTGACCGTGTTGGGATCAAGCGACGTATGATCCTTCACCAATGCAATCGCCTGTTGCACATCAGGGTAAAGTGGTTGACTTCTAGACTTCTTTCGTAAGTGATTGTTCATAAGGACATGGGGCTGGCGTAGTCTCAACTGAACACATTGACGACAGTGCGACGTGCATGCACCTCGCACTTTGACGGTCGCATGGACTCATGCGATGCGCAAACGCTTCGCACCTATGTCATCTATTTTTCACGCTTGCGCGCCATATTTATTCTATATTGATCATTCTACAAATCACCACGCAGCTGTAAACGGAGGATGGTCAAATATGTTTTCGTTTGGTTAAGGATTGTCGAAACTGGAGGAAAATGTAGTGGAGAAGGGGCGAAAGGGAAGAGCAAAATCAATTGCCAATAAAGCGAGGTTCAGAACACCATTGCGGTTCCTATTCGAGCGATCTGGATCACGATAGCGACTCTACCGTAAAAAGGCCACACATTTCGTGGCCATAACGCATTCCACGAAGTGAGGGAGCCTCACAATTCGCAGTAGCCGCCAGCAGTAATACCTGCTCTTTCTCTCGCATTCAGTTTTGCTACTGTTTAGCGTCCTCCGCTATTAGCTTATTGGTGCTTGCCGGATAGAACTGGTTTGTTTTGAAATGATGGCTTGTGTGTTATGCATGAGTCGACTTCGAAGAAGGGTCCAGAAGAATGCTAGGAAGTGCTATAGAACAAAATTCGGGATTTCTAAAAGACAAAATTTAGCTATTCTCCGTCAAACATGCTTGTTATGCTTTCTCCTTCAAGCGCGGGCTTATGCAGAAGTGGCGGTGTGTTTTGACTGGGCTAAAGCGCTAACAGGGAGGTCTTTCAGGGCAAGGGGTGCGCTTCTCAAATACACAGGTACTGTGGCATATTGTAGGGACGCAAGATAGGGACGCAAAATCAGTTGCGTAGGTTTCGCTGCTGAAACGTACAGAGTGAACGGAGCAGCACCAAAAAAGAAGCATAAGGTACTGTTAAGGGTTCGATCCCCCGTGGCGACTAAATTTTGCATTTGGGTTGGCGCCTACGGTTTGGTGCCAAATCGCGCTAAATATCAAAATCAGATGTCAAATTCATCGTCAGGACCATTTTGAAGCCAACAAGTGGCCGCCAACCTTGATTGCAAAATTTAGTCGCCGCGGGGGATTGAACCATCAAGAGTATTATTCACCACTTTTTTGGTACTACTAAAACCGTTCAGCGAAAACGAAACATGGTTTTGTGGTCCATACATGCGTCCCTACAACATGTACTAAACCGTTTCCAAAAAGCGCACCTTGCCCTGAAAGACCTCCCTTGTAAGAGTCAAGGGCGGAGCATTGGCGCCGCCCCAACCCCTTTGAGCCCGCCCAGTGCTCCACGTGACCTTCCAAACAACCACCTGAACAGTAGATGTCAAGCCGTTGTTTGGAAGTCGTAGGAGAATATTTAGCGGATTTCAACTGCGAAAATCAACATCAAAGCCTATGTTACGACCATTTCGAGAACGTTGTCATTCATTCTAGTGAGAATAAAATTTTTAAGATAGGAAGCAAACAAAAAAGCACAAATAAACAAAAAATAAGATAACTAGAAACAATCATTTTCATTGCTGAGTTTTTATGGCCGTTTTTATGGCATAGAGCCAGCAGTTGCTGTAAACACGTCCGGACACCTACTAGCCCTGGCTCAAAAACAAAATTCGGAATCGAACTGATGCATTATTGCGCTCGCAAGTGGCAGTGGAGATACGATGTATAACGCCAGTAATGAAAAAAAACGGCAAGAAACCGCCGAAAGAGCGAAAATAAAATCCCTGTCTCTACAGGGTGGTCCAAAATTATGAGGACCGCGTGCGCGCGCAGTCATATCCACTTTTTTCCGTATCGCTCCATTTTCATCTCGTTTTCTGTGCACTATGTGAAAGGGTACAATGTCTTCTTCCTAATGAAACCAAATTTCATGAAGTTCTCAAAACTAGTGAAATAACTACTTCACTTTAGTCAGTCCTCAAATTGAACTCACTAGGGGCTCTGGCACGTTACATCTAGCAGCAGTCTAACCTATCAGAGAAGCTCTTATGAGCAACAGTTCAACTCTTCAATAAGTTTGGAACCACCACAGATGGAAAATTCGGGGACTCGAAAGTTACAGTTACCACCAGGATAATTATCAGATGCAGAAACTAGGTCTCCCCTTGTCGACTTTCGTACACCCAAAATGAAAAAATTGATGTGAAAACCCAGCCAGACACTCTAAAGACTCCACATCTGTAGTGGATAGAAAGCCACACGAGTAGTCTACTTGGGACTTTTACAGGACCGAGCACCCAAGAATAAAGCAAAAATCTCTAAAAGCGATTTTTCGAGTTCGTTGCTTTCGAAGAATTGTTACAATGGAACCTCCACCTAATAGCTCTAGATTTCTGTATTTCACACCCTGGATGCAAGCGCAAATAAATGCCCACAAAAGTTTGATTCCCTGAAGAAGGCAGAGCAGAAGGCCTGGAAACATTTGGACACGCCTCAGTTGCGTGCCACCGCACGCGCCATCCCCCTCATCCGAAGGCTCGTGTTAACGGGGCAAGTGGCAGATCTCAATTCTATTCTGGAATTACTTTGAGGTAAGAGTTACAAATACTTCCCAGAAGTTGGTTTGTTCCATCAAGCTACTATGCGTTTTTAACGACACAATGTCTTGGTCCTCATAATTTTGGACCACCCTGTAGTAACGGCGAACCGAAATGGCACTGATTTGTGGATGATGTGATGTAGGGCGGGGCTAATGGTGCATCCTGGAGCTTTAATCATTTCGCAAGATTCTACATGCTCGATGCTTGTGTACCGCTGTGTTTTCTTTTTCTCGGGAAAGGGCTAAAGTTCGACAAGAAATCCCGAACCTTGCTTTCAAGCAACTAACGAAGAGAGAGTTCTAATTTTGGACTTTCTTGGGAGTATAATTTTCTGCTTTTTTCTTTTGCTTCGTTTCACTCAGCACACAGTACTCTGGAGAAGTAACTCTCTCATTTCACTTCGGAGTTTGCCTTTAAGGCGCTAATTATACATTGATCCAGAGATGATGATAACCAAGCAATGCGCACTTCAAAAACATCAAAGGCCCTCATCGAGAGAACTTTGGGGAACTTCTTAAAACTTGGTCTTCACGTTGCGGGTGAGTTTCTTTTTCATTGATTACGATGACTCATGTCACTGAAGGTCGTAGATTTGTTTCGAAGCATTTAGATCGTTGGTTTGGCTACTTGGGTAGCTCAAATTCCCAGATGAGGGATTCTGGCGCGTACTTCATGGAGAAGTACTCTCGATCGCAACTTAGAGAATATAAAGAGATCTTCAATCGTGACCCTCCGCCTAATTGGCAACCCAAGATTGATGACGCTCGCGTAAGTCTCGGAAGGTGAGACGTTGATTTATTAACTTTGGCTCGGATTAATTGATTTACCTATAGCTGGGGTAGACTGCCGAGTGGAATCAGGCAAATAGACACCAAGAAAGTCGTTTGAAATGTACCATATTCATGCATGACGATAGCGCCAGTCAGATTTGAGTCAGTGACATGTTGTCACACTTTCGACCTTTAATTAGAACGGACGTGAGTAAGACCGCTCTGCATGCACACGAAATGCAACGCCATTGGTGACGCTTGCTCCCAAAGCCACTTATTAGTCCATTTCAGTTGTTATCACTCCGGTCATCCGGAAGTGGCGCGTGGCACTACTTACCACGCCTGCAGTCCGGGGGTTGTACGTCGTCTGATCGTCCGTACCAACCGAACCTTCCATCCCTTCGGGGTCGCTTATTTGATTGTCGGGAGCATAAGAGCACTGGCATCGGCTGGCCCTTGCAAGTAATCCCACGATCCAAGTTGTACTTAGATTGACACTATTCTGAATGGGGGTAGAACGCGTGGCGCATTCCACATGGATTTATCAAATGATTTATCCTTTATTTTTTAATCATTCGCCGCCTATGTACCGTTCTATCTCCCTCCCTTATGAGATCCTCCCTCTGCGACTACAACGAAGAGGGAACTATGAATTTGCCCGTCAAACATATCAAGTCACACACGAAGAAGTTCTCGAGAGAAAATTGGTAGCTGTTAAGGTTCACCACTATGGAGAGCATTCCAAAACTTATGGCGCGTCTCGGTCAGTGCTTCACGCAAAGCATGGTAAGTAATGATGTTGTTTTTCTTCTGCAAGAGGTGGAAGATGTTTTACCAATATGTTAATTGTATGATTCTTAGAAAACAAGCGTTCCTCTCCGTCGAGAGCAATATCGTACAGATTACGACTTTATTGGTGGAAGCAACAAGCAAGGGTGAGTACGTTTTGAAGCATTTGAATAGCGACTGCAATCAGTCTGCTCGCTATCGAGGATGGAACGTGTGTTTGCGAGTCATCTGAGGCATCAGGCTTGGTCCTTAAACCCTTTCCGGACCGCCTGACACACATGGTGTGTCAGGAACTTCAAGAGCTGATTTTTCCAAGAGTTTGGTTTTTCGATAAAATATTTTATGTTGTTACATACCTATGTAACAGACTCATGCCATATGTATGAAAAAACCTAGACTTTAGGTTTAATCTAGGTTCTAAAATAACCAAAGAGTAAATGGACTTCCACTTTGGGCTCAAAGAAAACAGTTGTAGTTCGCTTGAAAACACTTAAAAACGAAGAATTTGTGAAATATCCTGCTCGTCGTATCTGATTCTTATGGATCCAATCGTTTTGGGCACGTTCTACTCCCTTTTTCTCCATACCAACTTATTTTGAACAATTTTCGTCCCTTCCTCCCTTTTTTATGGCCCTTTCCCTTTTTTTGCAAAACAGTTTTCTGTCAAATTAATCTTATATATTCTTCGAGACATGACAAAGACATAAACGAGACAAAATAATGGCTTTAGTGGGAATACAGATTAAATATATGATATTTATGCTTGCCGCGCAGCATGCGGCCGTGAGCGCAAAAAGTGCGCGGTCCGGAAAGGGTTAATGCTACGAGTTATGTAATACGTGTGTTTGCGAGTCATCTGAGGCATCAGGCTTGGTCCTTAAAACAGCCATCTCTATGTCACTCGCTATCCATTATTAAAAACGCAGTCTGCATCTGCTTATGGGCCAATTGTTTCTGAGAATGAGTTCGATGGGGTTGTAACTGTGAAACTAGTGCTCTTTCTCAACTCAAAATGCCTGACTAAGGTGCTAACCACAGATGGTCGAAACAGGAGAGATGGCGACATTATGAGACGCTAGGTAACGAATGGCCGTGGCACGGTATATGAGTCCTGTCTGTGTGCAGGTCATCGTTACCGCGTCTCGACATCAGCCATGCTCTCTTATTTCGACCGTCTGTGGTGTCGATCAAACGTCCAGTGTTTTACCGGTAGGAGGTGCTGCATCCATGCTTATATCCGTATAAGGGTTCATCCCAATGACTCCAAAAAAATAACCTAAGATCTTACGAGATCCAACGAATGGTACAATAGGCTTGAAACTCATTACAATGGAATTAGAAGCAGGAAAATGAGCTACACTAAGGAACCAAACGCTCTGACGGGAATAAGCCGAAGGGCACAACTAGATGGAAAATGTGATCTCTGTAAGCGAGCTAATTATCCCCAGGATAGAGCAAGGATCCTCGCTGTAGTCCTCCGACATGGCAGATCGTCGATTTCTGCGTCACTTCCCTTTGGTTTTGGCGCAACGCCCGCACGAAGTTATTACGAGTCTATGAAGACATCGAGACGCTGTGCGTCTGCATGTCGGGTCTTATGAGAGGTGGCTTTCGAGTGAAGTCTCTAGGCTTTCACATTTTTCGTGTCAAATCAAATAGGGTGGGCATGTGGTATGATAGTTCGTACCATCTACCATATTTACAGGCGAGGGAAATCAAGGGATTAATGAGTGCTTTTCCTCCTCTTTTGCGCCCCTCCACAGCTCATCCGCACTCGGAGGCAAACCGTGTATTGCGCCGCTGGACATGTCCCTTGCGATCGAGGCCAATGAAGCGTATCCTATCCGGTCTGTGGGCAACATGAATAGTTTGAAGCGCCTCAGTTGATGTTCTCGTCTGCGCCCTCTCGCTAAAGAGCGGCTCATGATTAATCATGGTGTCTCACAGAAATTGTAACTTTGCCAACACTATTATTGCTCACATGCCCCCTCGCATCCACTCCAGACTTAGTCGCAGGTTTTTCCGATCCTGTCGCCTGCTTTTCGTTTTAGAAGGCAACTACAAAGGCAACTCTTCCTTAATCGTCTGGTGCTTCTAGGTATCAAGGCGATCGAAGAGAGGCATAGGCGGAAAGTTTCAAGTGCGAGATGCTAAGGCCTAGTAACATACCTAAGATCTCTTCCACTCAACACAACAAGAGCGTGTACGCACCCGCCGCTGATAACCATCACACCGGAGGCTTGGGAGTTGCGCTAACATAGGACCGCGTCACCTGAAGCTGCGTGATGGTGTGGCTGAGGGCCGCTGCCCTCCCCGCTGAGACACTCTTTTCTCTGAGGAGTAGCGCTGTCTGGAGTCTAGAAATGCAAAGTATGGCTGGTCCTACAACGCAAAACGCTGTGCCTCGCAACCATAAGATAGGATCAGTGGGGGGGGGGGGGGGGCGCACCCTTAAAGGAAGAATGGGATACGACCAGTAGTCAGTCCTATGCGTCTGTGGCTGACAGTGAGCTTATGGTCTGTCTTCACAGGAAAACGCGAGGGGGTTCCCCCGACAAGAACGTCTCCTTCCTAGCCCCTGGGTGACGGAGCGCTCGCCATAATCCGACCACCGTGCCTTCCTTGTTCCCAGTCTAGTACCACTCTTTGTTAGGATTCTGTCGGCGTATGGAACCCTCGATAATTGTATCTAACACCAGCGCGAGGCATAGTATCAGGTTACGCACCCCATGATAGTGCCGCCTTTTTTTCATACGGAAGACTTCTGCTGACTGTTCTTTCATCACCTCAAATCCCGTTCGAAAGTTATGTGTCGCTCTATGGAAGCGTATTTTTCCCTTCCACATTGTTTGCGAAATTGTTGAATTCTATGTAGAGCATCGAAATGAAAGGAGGTCGCAGGGGTTGGGAATTAGCAAAACTGACAGCTAGCTCTTACTCTAATGTTTTCCTATGAAAAATTATTCAGTGGTGAACCATCAACTTAGTCAATAGCTTTCCCAAACTACGCTACGCTATTAAATTGTTGAAAAAGCCGTGAATATTATCTTTCCTTTCGAATTTGCTTTTTCTGGTCGAGCGCTATGCCATAGCAGTTTTTGAACTGAAATTTCTCCTCTGAATTTCACTGTTTATATCAAGTTGATTTTGTTCTGACTTATTTTACAGTAACGCTCAAAAGTTTTGAGTGGAATACTTCTTCGACTGTAACTTTTTTCTCCTGAATCAAATCGATTTATTTTTTGATATGTCCAGAGGCGAACCTCCTTCACTAAATAGGTTCATTAGTGTTGAATGGAAGCAAGAATTCATCAAGAAAAAAATTTCCCCAGTGGAAATTGCGGAAATTGGTGAGCTTGAGTATGGCCAAATTCCCAGTAAGTTTCAAATTATTCTAAAAAGCTTACAATTCAACAAAACAATCGATCACATCATAGAAAACTGAGCAGATTCAATACTTCGTCAGTGAATCTTCTGGAGATGTTGAACCTTCAACAGGGCCTAAACGTGGACAGTCAACGAATACACTGTCTATTGGGGCAACCTCTTCAGTTTTCCTCGAATTACCAGTTTCTCGTTCATATTCCTGAATCTTATTCATGCCAAGGGTTTCTCCATGCTCCTGCCCCATAATGATGCGATGGCGCTCAGGGAATGTGTCTGGGTTGGTCCCTTCGTTGAAAGCGCGCCTGCTGGTGGGACACTCCTTCTCAGTGGAGAAGCGATGAATTTGGTCGCTCCATTGCTAGAACACGAAGACGTCTGCGTGCAATTGTCATACGTATGGATACACAGCAATCTCTAGAACCTAAATGTATACGTCTGCCTTCACCAATTCGCGACCTGTGAATTTGCCCGACTGTGAAGCTGGTAGGCACGATGGAGGAACGGTTTACGCACACCTGAACTGAAGATCCCCGTAGAGCTCTAACGTCATCTAGAGCGACAAGAGTAAGTTTATCATGTCTGGCGGTGGTGACGGTAGGTATATGTGGAGTCCTGGCGAATAACGTTTCGATTCAAAGGACCAGCTGCCATCCTTGAAACTAGATGGAGACTTGGTTATTGCGGAGCTGAAGAAAATGTACCGCTGCATAGCATTCGAGAAGGGTGAATGATGACATGGTAGATAGATTCTAGGAAATTTTCGTTTCCATAAGTATGGGAGGCTCATCCAGAAGACTCGCAACATATTTTTAGAAAGGCAGAAGTATCAGTTATCGCTGAGGACATATTTTTACTTTTCACCTTCGGTCTAGGGTAATGTGCGGATACCGGATGGGCCATCCTGCTCTTGGAAGCCCAACAATGGCTTATTGTTGGGACATCTTTCATAATATTCGCTAAGTCACGTCTATGCTGCCCTGCACTTGGACTTCCATTTTATCGGACCCAAAAATCCGAAAAAGTAGTTTCTTGCTTGGGGATGTCGGTTGGAGGGGACATGCCAACCGCTCCTCGAAGGTCGTAAAAGGAGTCAGGATGTTTCGGAATGTCATTCTTCTCAAGCTTGCTTGGCTCCAACAACGCTAGAAACTTTGGATAATAATGCTTCGCAAAGTTTGCATTACAACAATTTCAATTTCGTGTTCTATAATGTAGAGTTTGAAAATCTGTCTTATGGAGATAATTTTTCCTTTTTACATGGATTCATTCTAAAAGTGCATAGTACTTGATGCTTAAAGCAACAGTCCAGGCAGGGTTTCAACTACTTGGTCATTAGGCGGTCAAAACATGCCCCAGCCCAACTAAAGTTTATAGGAAATGTCTTTAATTTCAAAACCTACCTCTAAAATGCGCTGGAAGGGGTCGAAGTCCTCTTGGAGGGCGGATCACCCATAAAGAGGCGGATCGCCCAACATACGCTGTGCAGAGTCCGCGCTTGACTAGCGGTCGTTGCGGGACCGCCGCGCTGTATGAGGTCGATTCCATAAGAACGCAATTGAAGCGCTTCAATTTCGATTGCTGGCAAATAGTTATGTATTTGCAAGCATGCAGCTATTTGCCAGCAGTTGCAATTAAAGCGCATGTACTACGGGCAGGTTCGGACAACTCGTCCAACACACGTCTCCCTAAACGGCAGGGCATGTCCCTGTCTAAGCCCCAGTTGGGCGTTTTCTTCACTTTTTCTCTTTACGTTCGACCACTTTTCACCTACAACTTCCATATAGGTGCTTTTGGCCCGCAAATTCGTTCCTGGACTGTTGCTTTAAGGAATTCTTCCACGGACCATGGACCAGTGGGCGGGACCGGAAGTTTTTGTGACGAAATGCATGGTAGGTACGGATCCACGTGTCGAACGCACGAACGTGAACAGGATTCACTTCAAACCTTCCCATGAACGTGGATCCGTACCTACCATGCATTTCGTCGCAAAACCACTTCCGGTCCCGCCCACTGGTCCATGGTCCGTGGAAGATTCCTTTAAGTGAAATTAACAGAAATATGTAAACATTGGATAGTGGGAATTATAGTGGTGGGGGAAGGAGAAAGTTTCCAAACTCTTGACGAACTATAATGCTTCTCTTATTCTAGATCTGAATTTGTATATACATAAAAAGTTGAGACAATTTCGTTCTTAATTGACTTTGTAAGATCAAAAGTAAAAAAAGTTTCCATACTTTCGACCGCTACTGTATATTGTTAAGTCAAATCGAATTAGGGACATGTGGTAGGCGGTGCGTTCTCGAAAGCAGTGCTTGATGAAATAATTCATGACTCTGTCAAGGGAAAGCCTACGGAGCAGAATAATGTTGGTAGAGGATAACAGTGTCGAAGGTGAGCACACTGTGGAAGAAGGCCCGCGCACTATGGGTTGACCGTGTATCTATGTGGACCGCGGTTGATACAAGTTGTGTATAGCGCGTAAGCCGTGCACTTAATGGCCTTGAGAACTGTCAGAGGCCGGGAAAAAGTGGAACGAGTCAGAGAAGGAGTGGAGGTTGAATGTCAATGATGGGCGGAATTTGACCAAAGTGGGCGGAGTTTGCGACGAAAATTATAACTCGGTTCCAAGAAGCCCCGGAGGCTGGGAAAAAGTGGATAGAGATCGACGAAGGAAGCTATGCATTTTTGGGATGTTATGTTTGTCATGCAAGGCCACTCCGCGGTGCCAACAATGATGGGAGTCAGTGCATGATGCACGGCCACTAGGATCCCCATGGTCCTCGTAGATACGTCCTTTTCGTCACAAGGGCGCGCAGGCGAGTTGTCGTGGTCTCGATGGTCCTCCTGACCCTAAAACACCTAGGAGTGTGCAATTAACGCGTGCTACATCGGTGCTGCTGTCCTTGCCCCCTTATTGGAATGGGCTTCATTTTTCTAATTCGAGTCAATTAGCACCTACTGTTCCATATTATATTATTATTTACATCACATTACCTCGCTTCCGTTATCACGGAATCTGCCTTGACTTTAGTCTTCAGGTTGGTCGGCAATGTCTTGATATTTTTCACCTCTAATCGTACCTGCTTGTGCTCGTTATATTTCTCAATATTGTTTTCGTTCAGCAAGGAATACACGTTCAGTGACGGGGTAGGAATGATAAGCTTCGGGCTCGCAACGGAAATCGCAAAAGACATGTCTTTAGGGAAATGTGTGCCGAGTTGTTACCAGGTGAGCTGCCGTATTTTCTTCGGAGTACACTGGTGTGCAAAACTTAAGGACGAGGTGGATTAAATAGCACAACGTTATTAGAAACTTGATGGGAATTGGATGAAACTGTGCGAATATGATACCGAATTCGATCAGGCGCGGTATACTAGGCCTGACTATTGTTTGGTTCACTTCAATCTTGAGTCAAGTAGGCTGACTACGGAACATCAGGGTGGTCGATGAAACAGGAAAAGATGAACATTGTTACTTAGCGGGAAGTTACTGTGGGCATTGGTGGTATTAGATGTAATACTTGTAATCCAGGAGCCTGGTCTTGCTCAGAACATGGTCTTACGTGCATGAGTTGAGATATGAGCCCCACCATTGTCCCCCCAAAAAGAGGAGGTGGTGGGCCACGATCAGTCGCAGCAGCGCGTGATTTCTAAGTCTGTAACCTGCAAGAAGGGTGCACATCAGTCGCCGGTTGCAATTACAAACACATTAATCAGGACGGTAAGGCATGTAG
>MU871645.1:0-13862 GCA_036418205.1 Ostertagia ostertagi
AGACAAATGCATATGTATGTTCTTATGAAGATGACCTCTCACGAACCTTGAGCGTTATTCCCATAGGCTCGTCACCATCTTTTTGAAATTGAACCAATCGAATTCTTGCGATAGAATCCATCAATGGATCGTCACTCTCATCACCTGCTAAATGCAATTCTCATATGCATTTGAGGCCCGAACACGTACCTAGTAAGCTTGCAGAAGCAAACAAGACAGGAAACGTCGAATTGAACCGTAGGGAAACCCAAATAAGTGCTTATAAATTAAGAAATACCTCCGAATGAGGTAGGAAACAGATCGTCCTTGGAGGTACCAGTTTCCTTCGATTCCACCGGATACATTTCACCATTGAGAAAGCTATCACGACCGCTCTTAAACGAAACCACCTTATTTATTCATAACAGAAATTTTATTTAAGAAGTGACTATTGCTAGGTTCACGTCTCGCGTCAAAAAACTTAACGTTGTTAGCGATCCCTCACCACTTTAATAAACTGCGGAACGTCACCCTCACGCCCAGCACTTCCTTTCGATACGAGTAAAGTGCACTCGTAGAAAGTGAAAAACAGGGGAATATCGTAACAGCAGAACCGAAAAGCAGGGACAGAATTTTGAGTTTTCAAAACGCAGTGGTGATATGTTTATTCTAGCCAACTTTTCGACCGTCTCGTTGAAGGCCTGACGTGGATCAAAGCTTGAAAAATACACACTATTCCACTAAACGCCTCCTTCCACTCTAGCGGTTCTGACGTTCTGTAAGGAACGCACGGGAGACACCCAAACCCAAAAGATAAGTTCACCTAGTTCCCAGCGCGAAGTGTAGCGGAGCGCTACACCCGGTCAGTACATGAGTAGCGAATGATGTTAATTTGCTGTCCTTATGCAATCCTAATATTGCAGACAGGCACTAGGATTGCAGATCTGCGAACGTGCCTGTTCGCAATATCAGGATTGCACAAGGACAGCAAAGTAACACCGTTCGCTAATAATTAACTGTACTGAATGCGTGTGCGGCACAAGGCTACACTTCGCAGTGGAAACTAGGTAAAAAAAACGCTAGAGCGGAGGAGGTATTTGATGGGGTAGTGTGCAACTTTCAAGCTTTGAGCCATATTTAGGCCTTTGCAAATGGTGAGTTGTTCGAAACGTTGGCCAGAATAGACTTCCCACCTCAAAAACCTAGAGGCAGAAGCATAAATACAACAACGTCAATAAAAAATAAAAATGCCGAGGTTTCAAGATGAGAGGACTTGGAATTTTCTCAGCGGTGAATTTGGAAATCACTGCGACACAATAGGTGGTGCAAGAGGACTTCAAAAACGGCAGTAGCGTGCACGCAATCCTTCAAACTTTCAACGAGCGCAACCCGAGAGAAGTTTCCAAAACATTTGCAAGAGGATAAGGGGGGGGTGCGATCCCAGTTGCAGAATTCCCCAGTTAAGAGTTTGCTCGCAAAACTTCCTTCTACATAGGCTGGCTTCTACTTTAGAGTCACCCGCACTTCTATTGGCAACCTGTTTATCGCCAAGTTCTTAAAAAATCTACATCATTTTATTCATCATGTTCAGCGTGGGTCTTCCCTTTAGTTGATTTGTAATAAAATCATAATCCATTTTATAGGAAAATAAAAGAAAAAAAGGAATACCTTCAACGGCACGGGGACAGATTCATGGGAGCTCTCCTTATCTTCAAGATCATACACCTCCGAAATTACGATATCATGAGCCTGTAGACATGCCTAGAACAACAATGATCAATTCAGTAACAAAGAATAATATAGTAGAGGTTTAAGAATTGCACAGCTACTTTCATCAACACAAAGTCCCCGGTGAACCCTGTGCTGTGAAAAATCGAAATCAACTAGAAAATTAAGGAAGAGCTCATCAAACTTCTTCAAATTCAGGTAAGGGTCGCTATGACAAAAAAAACGTATTGGTATTCGGTTCCTATCTTAGCGGCGGAACCTTGCGATTCTTAGTGGTGAAAAGTTTTATCAGAAAATGTAAAACTTACCTGAAATGTTCTCGATGACGATATTTGGTAAAACTCAAATTTTAATACTTTGCTTTGCAACAGGAGTGAGGGCACCATGTTTGAGAAACCGAATTCTTCTTTCCCATGTATAGTTATAGAACACCAAGTGCAAATTTCGGGAAGAAATGAAATTCCGACCAAAAAAGGAAAGATACAAAAAACCCATGACGATCGCAATTCAATGCTCGCGCTCAACTCACTAATTTCTCTGAATTTCGGCCCAAAGGATGGGCCAAATTATGAAAACACCTGTGAAAAGTGCGAGGCTTAGCCGCCAAACTAACGAACCATTTGACTGCATAATCAATCAAATGGATGGTTATTCTAATGTATGAAATTCATGTATCAAAACTTTTAAACTTTCCATGTTAGACTCGACTTTCAAAATTATTAAATGGGTTCATGCAAAAAAGTAAAAGTAAAAAAAAGTAAAAGTAATAGTATGTAAACTAATGTTTTGAGGATCACCATCCGTCTAGTTCCCGAAACAAACGGCTGATATATCCTCAAAAAATTAGTTTACATGTAAGCAGTATTTATTCTCGAACTCACTTCCATGATGCTTGAGTGAAGAAGTTGTTGCAACTCCAGGGCTTCAGAGAGTGGCTTCTGCAGCGATACCGATTTTGCGCCACAACCTGAACGAGAAAACCAACATTACTCGCAAAAAAACTTATTACTTAGTTTGCTTGGTATGGAAGTCCGAAACGAGTGGGAAGTAAACTGGAGCAAACAGCTCGAGACTGCAATGCAGACTCAGTTATATAGGCGTAGGATAAAATAATCATCCTCATTTTTTTTGAAACTTCGCCAAGTACTACTCTGTTCTACCCAATCAGTAGACACGCGGAGAAGACTTCAGAAAGGTCAATGCCACGCGTGATTTTGATGATCTTGATTATTTTGATACCAAGTGCCTAATGATGCCTGAGTCTGCACTGCAGATTCACTGGTAATGGATGAAATGTGCACGTCCTTCTCAACTAAAAAAATGATTTCCGTTCAAAAAAGCCGTCCAAGAAAAAATTTCTCTCACAACGTTGCAGAGGATATCAATAGGATTCAATCGAATGTTGAAAACAAAACTAATCAACATTCACTAATGATAGGTCACAATGCGAAGAAAAGAACCGCGGAGTCGAATCCCATCAAAACTCGTGGAAGGAACTGCAATGAACCTCTTCCTGAGCAAAGTTATGGAATATCTGAGCTTATAGATGTAGGAAATCGGTGAGTGCGAATCTTCCACAGGTAGCTCTTGTCCATGCTTACCTGTGCCCAATGTCATGTGAATAGTGTATACGCATCGCACAGTGGTCCACTGCGGAAATGGTTACTTTCAAGATGGAAAAAAGAATCAGTAGATACTAAGTCTTCCTTTCCAATACGACCTCATTCTCAAGTCCCTGCGCGGTTCTCGGATTCACGTGCTTTAGACCGAACAACCAAATATTGTTCCATTCTTGGCCACGTCTCACCAAATTAGGTCTCCAGGGTCGATGGAGGAGCCAGGAAAAAAATCCTCACTAAAACTGCTCAAAGTCCCCACGACCGCTAGATATGAGAGCGTACTCTTACAAAAGTTTTGGAATGCTGATCCCACATTTTCCTCCCAAATCTGCTCAATGATTCACTTCCGGTGCTGGATTTGTCGTTCATATTTCTCCAATCGAACCACAAATTTACTCCAACCCAGAACAGGAGCTGTGAAGGGTCCCCACAGTGTGTGGATGGCAGTGTGTAGTGGAGTTGAGAGAGGTCAGCGTAACAGCTTCAACGACGATTGTAGGGTTCGACCATGACAAGGGCTTACCGGATTGATAGCACGTCACTCTGTCATAGTCTTTTTCTCCAAATTCAGAAAAGCCATTCGAAGTACTTTATAGAAACTCTTGACTGGCGTTATCATACAACGAGCAATATGAACGTCGTGTCAAAGCCAGGATCTTCATTGCATCCGACCAATCTTGCCTAACTTCCTAATTCTGGCGTACATCCCTGAAAGAGGTTCCTCGAGTACTCCTGCAGAGATGTCATCTGGACCGGTTGCTCACCCATTATCTCTACCCTGATGGCCTCTGCCTTATTCCTTGGTGTGACGAGAGGAGGGCTCTTGTCTCATAGCTCCTTTGATACTAAACTCAAAGTAGCAGCAGGGGTCAAACCCTACGGTTGCCTACAAAGTAACAACGGGGGCGGCGGTCGCAGTTTAGTTAAGTTTTAGCGTGGGGGGGTGGGGGAGGCAGTCCTTGTTCGTAGCGCAAATTACATGGGATGAGGTGAAAGCGCGGGAGAAAATTTGCCGTACCAGCTGTGTATTTTTTTTTGTTTTTCTTTGTTCAACAAATAGAATACACATGCTTCCGTACGTGCTTGCTAAGAAATATACATGAAATAAATAAAAAATAAAAAAGAGCCTTCAGTTTCGAATTGGAATGAACAATAAAGTTGAAAATACCCAAGAAACGAGATGACTCACATCGCGACTTAACGATGATGATTCCTTATCTTCTACTATGGGACGGCACTTCAGCTGCGAAATCCGGCAGTATAACTGAAAATGGTACATCAATCTTTAGTCAACACCCTTCACGTCAATCGACAGTTACACTTGCATGGTGTTCCGCTGCAAGGGGATCTATGTTGATTTCCGGGCCAATGTATCATACTGTTCGCTACTAATTCACTCGTCGTGAAGGATACCATAGCAGCTTATCGAATCATCACATTACTTTTTTTCGAAAGAATTTGTAGGAGGAAATTTTCTGTTTTATTTTATTTTCTGTTCTGCCTCACTACTATGGATCAAGAGTTGATGATTCATAGAAAGAAGCGAGCCTAACTTCAACTGAAAAAACGAATGGCATAATTTTTTAGGTCGAACTATGCACTTAATTTGGGACAGGCCTATGTCCCCTTCTGCACACTCATTGCTATTGCCTCAGTAACTGCCCATGACAACTGAAAGTTGTTATGATGTCGATGAAACCCATACGAAGAATTGAGCTATTGAAGCTGGGCGGGGGGGTCAAGGGAAGATTACGGACTATGAAGTTTCTCTTACCGGGCTGGAGGAGAGGACAACACCCACAGGGGTGGTTCACTTAGAACAGAATTGCGACTCTGTCTTCACGCGATTATCGCAGCGCAGAACATTGTTCGTGCCAGTTGTGGTCACTGGAGCCAACAGCCGGACCTGGGGGGGGTGCGTGACTATTCAATCGTGGCAGTAAGTAGGTCGCCGCGCCAGCCGCCGCAGCCAGCAATATCGCGGCGAATTCGCAAAGAACTCAGCATCCAAACATTAGGGAATGTAAGGTTAGATGATGTTTCCCTTCATAAAACATGAAATAGACCACCTTACCCTTTAACAAAATTGAGTTATTTCGTTTTCGCTCGCCGTTATTACATACTTATCATATCATGCTTATGTTAGAGCCTTCCTCGCCGCTACTCTGTGTCTTGATACGCAATATTCTTTCCGATTGAACCAGATTATCACTCTCTGATAGAAATTCAGGAAACTGATTAATAAAGAAGTCAAATTAAATCCAAAAGGACAACCTTTACACGGTACAAAGTTTGTACTGCGAGGCTTAAATCACTGCAGGGATCTTACAGTGACGCTTGCTGGCTTACTGATGTCCAGCACTCTGGTGTTATCAGTCACCTAGCCAACTTATGGGCATGGATGGATAAGAAAAGGTCCACACAGAAATCGCCGCAGCAACTGCCGCACGCGACGATTCTCGCCGCGTGAGCGGCGTGACCTCATTAGCCGACGATTGTATAGTCCGTCGCCCGTGGACCTGGAGGTTCCTTGCCAGGGGAAAATGTTTCGCGCTGCGAAACGCGAAAAAGCCGCTTTCTGTCTTAGTGAACCACACCCACGTTTGCTTCAGACGATGGCAGACGGGACATCCGTGAGCCAAAGCGAATGAAGCCAATTTGTATGGGGAAGCGGGAGTAATTTTTCAGAATTGCCAAAAGCTCGTGAACCCATGAGGAACGATAGCGAACTTCAAAGCGCACGAGGCGAGTACACCTTTACTCACTTAGAAATGTGTGGAAAGCAGTGTAGCACTGGAAAGTCTGCCGAACGAGCAAAACGCCAATGACTGATTTGCGCCTAAGACAGATATTCACAAAGGAAAGTTTCGGAATAATACTAAATCAACATGTAGAACACGTTTTGCGATAAAGCACCGCGCAAGCCGAAGCAAATCCAAAATTTGAGAAAGAGCAAACAACGTAATAAAAGGAAAACGAAAATGATCATTCAGGTGGAAAGAAGAGCTTTCCAGTGAGTGAGCAATTTCATCTTATCCCCAGTATCCTCTCAATGCATGCGGTCTAGAAAGATGGCCCCGTAAGATAACGACAAGTGCCAAAAAAAATTAGATCAGAAAATCAGCGATGTGGCGCACTTAGGAAAAGAAACCGACTTTTACGCGTGGTCGCCAGCGCAAAATATCTATCACTTCAGGAACTTCGGTCCATTGTAGTAAGCGTGGACCTGAGGTTGCTGCCCCAAAAAGTTCGCGCTGCAAACGCGAAAAAAAAGTTGTCTACCCCTACTGAACCACATCCAGAAACCATAACAAAAGCATTGCGTTGGCCTACGAGTCGACTGTCACCCTATTCCCGATTTTTTTGCAAGCCGAAAATATTAGTGGGCGAAGAGGGGACATCCGTGTGCGCAGAATTTACGCTACCTCGGAACAGTTAATCAATATTCGCTGTAAAGGAAGGACGGGTGAACGATCCGTTCCCTTTGTGCCAAAAGAAGAGCGACTAAGAGGACTAATAAAGTGGCCAAATGGAAATCGGCACGAGTTTTAGTCCCTTGCAGTTGCACTGGGCCCGATGCCCCCACTGCTGCAAAACGGTCTTTTTTATTGAGGGATTTAGACAGCCTGAGCAGGAATAGCTTTGGACGTGGGTGGGTCAAATTCCCTTTCGCAAAATTTTCGCCATTACGAAAAAGACCTTTCCTCTTCTTCGTCCAGAGACATTGTTCCTATCATAGGAACCCCCTCTCCGTACCCCAACTTCCTTTTGCAATGCAGTAAAACTCGAAACTGCTCAGCCTTCTTTAAATCTACATTCCCTCAGCACAACTGCCTAAAGGGCGCAGACCAAGGGATTTTGAGCACCTGTCGTTAAGGTGTAAATATTGTGAGCTCCCACCGCTTTGCGATTTCGGGTTTATATAACCCTGGTACCAAACTGGAGTTATTGCATGATAAATATAGCTCAGTGGCAAATAATGGTACGCTTCGGTCCCACAACGAACTCAAAAACTGTTGAGGCATGCTGCGCGAACTCGTCCAGTAAAATTCAGGGTTTAGGGCGCTCATGTTCAGGGGGGACTAAACAGGGCATTCAAAAACCGCTGGTAGCTGGCACTATAAGACTAAGGCCAGGAGAGGGGAGTAAGCCAGGGAGCACAAAAATCGCTCATATCCTCCCCCAAAACCCTTTGCCTCTCAAAAGCTTAGTCCCAAATACTAAGTGACTTACTCACTCGAATGCCCCCCCCCCTCCTAAACGACATGAGCGCCAGGTTGAGATTTAGACGAGGGCCAATTTTCGGACTTAATGCATGGAACAAGACAACAAAGTACGCAGACAAAAAGGTGATGAAGCCGTCGCTCCCATGGCATACACATTACACTTCGCCCATAAACATAAGAAACTACAGACTTTTTCAAAGCTATTTATCTGTGGGAAAATGGAGGAAATCCGAATCACTATGAGTTGCTTGTGAAAGTAGCAATATTTATCACTTTTTATCAAGATCTCCTCAACGCATAATTTCCGCAACTGCGGAATCGTAGAACGAACTAAGTAAATCAATTTTATGACGACGTACTTCAGCCAAGTCAACGGTTACGAAAACAAACGACATAATCTTGAAATGAAATGTGAAACCAATGAAAACAATGGCTGACTATGCTAAAAGCTATAAACGACAGCATTGGAAGAATATTGAGCTCATCGCACATCAAACCACAACAACAGACGATATAATTGGACCCATCTAGTGACAGAAACATTGCCAGCCCCAAATCTGAGCTCATTATCGCTTAACTTTGAAGGAGCGGAACCACTCACCTGCTGTGGAACTGTTACTTTGGCGACCTGCGAGTCGTGCGCCATGCCGCGCACTCACTGCGGCATCGATTCCAGCGCCAACTCGACACCGCCCCTTCATTCATTCAATCAATAACCATCACATTTACTGGCGCTATCATTCTTAAAGTCAGCTGTTTTGAACATACTTCTCTATATATAGACATATCTCGGACTTGTATTGTCCCTGATTGTTTGGACGTGAATGTGAGCGCCTTTGTGCTGCACGTTTATTTACTCGTCGTGCTTCATTAACACAACTTCGAAAATGAGCATCCGTTGGTCATTTCCGAAAGAAATGGAATGTGTAGAGTTGTGTCTTGATGTTCCTGAAGTCAAATAGTTTAATATGTATTGATTTTCACCTTTCCAATTTTTGAAGCTTTATTTCACGATTTTTTTTCTGTTTTCATTGTGCGATGGCGAAAAGCAAATGAAAAAATCACCCGATCATCCGATGCAAAATGTGTTCAGTTATAATGCGATGAGAAATCTAATATAATTTTGTGGAAGACCTCAGTGGAAGAAATCCTCACAATTATTTGTAGGTGTGGACTGAACAGTGTCCTGGTGCGTGTACGTTTAAGGACCTTTAGCTTTTAAAAAATTATAGCTCCATTTTGTATCTTTTCCATGGATTTCCTTTCATTGAAAGTGCCACAACGTTGATACCTCGGTCTTCGATTTTTAATAAAAAAAAACTTTTTCTGCTTTTGTTACGTCCTCGTTCACGTCAGCGTGTGTAAAACGCATTATTGAAGTAATGTCTAGAGTTTCTTTCTTGATGACGAGAATATTTTACTTACTGATTCTTCTGGATGTTTTCTGTATGACAGCTGTGTTTCAAAAGATACCCTCTAGTTTCGCACCCAGCTATTAGAAGGGAGAATGGTATCTTTTCTGTAAAAAAAGGTGGGTGCTCAGGTGTCCATGATCAAGTAAGGATTCATTTCGGTGAGGTTCAGCTCTTATGCTTCGGTTAGATTCGGTTCCTGTGCTTCGGTGAGGTTCAGTTCCTAATTGCGCAGGCGAAGCCGAAGTGGCGTACACCTACTATTGACCTTGTACCTAATGAGAATTTCCCTAACATACCTGGTTTTAGATCACTGGACAGTTCCAGGCGTTTCTTAATGTTTTTTCTGGAAAATAGATTTGCCAACCGCGTGCCTCTATAAATAATCGTCGAGCAGAGCTGTTAGGGTCGATTTCAATACAGATATTACCTCGTTATTGCCTAAGACACTATAGAATGCCGCACCGGTCTTGCGCGCTCTTCGGTCCGTTCTCGGTTTGCGCAAGTACGTTTACGGGTTCCCATCCGGGTGGGGGGGAAGGTTGCCCATGACAGCGCGGTCGACGGACTTCAGGTAGAACTCAGCCCTATCATGAAGCCGCCTCTGCGCTACCCCGGGGTCCCTCTCTCCTCCAAGCTTCCAGTCCTAGCGGCACTCAACCGGGGGCCGTATGCTGAATGTTGGGTAGGGGCTGGGGTCCCCGACCCGCGATGCTGAATGTTGGGGCTCCCAGCAGAGTTTCGTCGCGGGACCGGGCGGCCACTGACCGGTCCTTTGATTTTACGATTACGTTTTCGCCTTTTTACTGTTTTACACTGTAGATTTGTCCACGTATATGCAGCTATATTGTTGTAATTGCTTTAGTTTATCCTTTGATTCTCTTCACATACTGGAGCGTTCGTGTACGTCTAGCTGTAATTGCCGTAATCTTGCCAGTCTGTCCATTCACTACTTTAGACTGAAGTTTGGTTCGCGCCTTCTATTACTTCGTGCCATATTGGTGTATTACTTCAATATGGCAATGTGTGCGTGGACGAATCTGTAATCTAGAACAGTGAAAAGACAAAAACTTCATCACAGAATTAAAGGACTGGCCAGTCACCTGTAGGTCCCGCGACGAAACTCTGCTGGGAGCCCCAACATTCAGCATCGCGGGTCGGGGACCCCAGCCCCTACCCAACATTCAGCATACGGCCCCATTCTCTAATCGCTGTGCTCTAGCCATCGCTGCAGGACCATTGAGGAAAAATCAAATAGCCCGTAAACCCAGTTCATATCGCCTAAAGTCCATTTTCTTTGCAAGTGAAGGGAGCTTTGGTGTGGGTTGAGGGCGCACGCATAGTCGGTCGTCCGACAGCAACGATCGCAACTGTCTGACTGTCTAACTGCATCTAATCGTCGAATACTCAGGCAAGTCCGACGATCGATACGCATCCAATGCTGTGCGACAGTTACGATCGTTGCTGTCGTCGTGTGCGCCCTGAAAGCGAAAGCGACACGGCCCACGCATTCTTGGGACTTCTTACTCCTGCAAAACTTGGAATTTCTGTAGGCGGACTATCAACTGTCTCACTATGCCACCCCCCTCCACCTTTACTGAAAGAGCCCTTTTTGCCACTCTTTCTTGGTTTAGGAAAGATCCTACGTCAGCAGTGCACTTTCATACTTACCAATGCATGGCGAAACATTGGGATTGTCGTTCACCATGCAAAAAAATATTAGGTTGTCCCATAATTAGTGAATCACTTTACATTTATTGTTATTAAAAATCCAAGAAAAATGGTGAAGGCGTGAAACATGTTTTGCGAAGTAGCATCCACATTATCCTACCTGAGCAATTACTCAGCCCATTTACATGCTGCCTTTCCGTGGCTGATACTTCAATTTTTCTGGAACCTATTTTTGAGCTCCCTTCTTAATCACTTCTGATTAGGATCTTTCAAACGCCCAACAACATAGAGAATCAACCAGCGGATAGGCGAGGGCACGCTCCCTCAATCCACGGTCTGCTTGTAATTCACTCTATCGAGAGGTTGGCTTTTTGAGTTGAAGATGACCCACACTCCAACTACCCCTCAACTGGCAATCTCACTGCTGTACCCAGCGCCACTGAGGGTGGATCTGGACAAACTAGTCGCCATTTGCTAGAGCATGTCCGACTTGTTAAAATGATGGAATGTAGACATCTACGTAGAGTTGTAAAGATTTTAAAATATTTAGTTTGTATCTTGTATGCTCTGAGCCCGAAACAGCTCCACACACGATCTGACATCATCATGTTCCTTCTGATCTCCCTTAGTTCCTTACAGTGATCATCCAGCATATGCATCAGGGTTCTGGACTGGGTGGAGTGTACTAGCAAATCTCCAAAAGCAGCAGCTTAGCATGAAGGGTTCGGGAGTTCTGACAGCAAAAGCCGAACCCCCTTTGAGTCCGACCCTTCCGAGATATTGTATGAGCACGAGAGTGACCTTACGCTGGGAACCGCCGCCCAGTAATACTAGGGTCACTGAAGAAGATCAACATCTACAGCGTAATGGCGACGCGTTCAATTTGAAAGTAAAGCAAGACAAAGTCTGCTTTTTCCTGAGGTCGTTCGACCCCACCTTGCGGAGAATATTCATAAAAAATTGGAGACTTCCAGGCTAGCACTTCTTTCACCTCCTATATGTGGCCCTATCCTCGTGTCAACAAAAGACAACTCAGTCTGACCTCTAGCGCTCTTCTCCAGGAAGAAACTTTACGCTAAGTGACATGACCTCAAACTCGACTTCCGATCTTTCTTCGATCAATAGCTCCTGGAATTCTAGAGATAAGACAGCAACTAAATTTCCTTGTATAGGCAATACATTGTAGATGACAGAGATGTATGTTTGGATGAGCAAAGACTCCACATAAAAAAGAAAAAAATTTGAATTCAAAAATACCCAAAGTGATTCACTAATTATGGGACAACCTAATAGTAAAACTTACACTCTTTTCATGCAGCCAGAAATCCACGTGGCACACGTGGCTAAATTCTCGATGAAAAGGTGACATCACGTGTGCTCAAAGATGTTCTTGAATCGATGCCACGTTAATGCCACGTCAATTTCTGCAATTGCACAATTTCTGGTCATTTGAAGGCGAGGGTAGTTCCAATTTGCGCTTGTCATGCAACTTCGTTAAGATCACCGCAAATCAAAATAATAGATGCGAGGGACTACTAGTAACAATTAGAACAATTTAAAGCAGGCTGCCTGTCATTATTATTTTCCTTTTACTTCAATGTGGTGTCTTCTTTATATCACTATCTGTGTCTCGTCGAGGTCCTCGCACGGTCTCATGTCTAGAATTACAGCTATACTGTAAAGGTGTTGGTTTTCACTCTGTACTCATCCCCATCTATTTCATCAAAGTCACTGAACCATCGCCAGGTGCTATCGAACGGGGTCACACATAAAACTTGTTCTCTTAGCGAACAAAATACTAATGACCAATGTGCAGAATGAATAACGGTCGAGGAATCCTCGACCATGGCTCTCTACTGTGCGAGAGTAGTGCCGAGAGTGAACGTACGCGCGGAGAGCACAGACGGCTCGCGCATGGCGAGTGTGAATGTCCGCGCGAGAGAACGTAACTGATCAGGCGAAAATCCTCGACGTGCCGTTGAGGAATCCTCGACCGATATCACCCTGTCAATTGTGCATGGTCCAGAGAATGCTGCGTGGACTGACGATGAGGGTGCGAGCATTTCTTCATGGAAAAATATAGGTGGTCGCCAAAGCGGTTTACGGACTACTTGATTTTTCCTCAATGGTCCTGCCGCGATGGCTAGAGCACAGACGATTAGAGAATGCCCTAGGACTAAGCCTTGGAGAGGAGAGGGACCCGCTAGAGAGCGCAGAGGCGGTAAAGGGCTGAGTTCAAGTAGTCCGTCAACCGGCCAGCACACTGAATGCAATCTTAAATTAATGTTGCCATGTTTCCGAACATAAGTTATTTGTTTTATTGTTTTTATACTTCTCCTTTACTACTTTACTTCTCTACTTTTATACTTGTTGCATGAACGGCAAGTTATCATTCATGATTGACACACGCACTCATTTCGGTTGTTCGTTATTGGGTTTCCGAGCGAAGTCTGCAAACTTTTTAGTGCTTTGACAAAGTGACAAAATCTGGGCGCTTCATTTCGGGGAGGGGGGTACATTCAAGTCAGTGAGCCACTTACAGCACTTGGGACTAACCAGGGAAGGCATTCAACTTCCCATGGAACTTTGAATTAAGACCCAGATATATCGATAGAGCTTCAAACGCTGATTACAAATATGGAAACTAAAACTGCAAAATGAACCTGCCAAGGAAGTTGTGAGCAGTCAAAGTTGGCTGGAAGTAAAGCATTACATGAGCCGTGCTAGCTTTCAAGTCGCCGTGGAGTAGTGGTAGTGCTCTCGCTTTTCAGCCGCAGGTCATGAGTTCTCTTCCCTTGGAGTGCAAATTTTGAGAGCACTACCACTACTCCACGGCGACTTTGAAAGCCCGGAGGCTAGCACGGTGTAATGCTTTACTTCCAGCCAACTTTGACTGCTCACAACTTCCTTGGCAGGTTCATTTTGCAGTTTTAGTTTCCATATTTGTAATCAGCGTTTGAAGCTCTATCGATATATCTGGGTCTCAATTCAAAGTTCCATGGGAAGTTGAAAAGATAATATAATGTATTAATATAAAAAAATCGCGAGAAAATATCCTCTTGTGGAGTGACAGGTCGGTTTCTTATGTGTACTCTGGTTCCATCTTCATAAATATGGTAAGGATAGGGCATCCCTCAAAACTAAGCCTAGGAGGGGCAGGAACTTCGGGAAAGATGAAATTTGCTTTGCACCTTGGAGTTCCTCCTCCCTGCAAAAGCTTAGTCCTG